>JAVJAQ010005864.1:0-37080 GCA_032362365.1 Zygogramma bicolorata
TTCCATATTATAGTGTTGTGTTTCGTTAGTCCATAGTTGTTTAGAAGTTCAAGACTATTATGTCCGCGAAAAAAGAAATTTGTTTTCTGTGTTACTAAGAGCTCCAGTTCATATCATCGGTAAGAAATTCATTACATATGGATCTGTGTTGCTTTCATGTTCAAAATATGCGTATTTATATTTCAGTTTTCCTAAGAATCCATCGCTAAGATCCCAGTGGATGAAAATATGTTATCTCCAGGCAGCCGAAGACGTGAATAAACTGAGAATATGTGCTGATCATTTCTCAAGGACATATATATATATTCTGTGAGCAGTGGAAGAATTCTTTTGAAAACTGGTACACTACCCTCACTGAACGTGGATTGTTCATTTCTTCTACCTAGATATGATGATTCCCAATGAAGTCAGTCTTTTCCTGTTGGTGAGTTCTATATCATAGAATACAATTATAATGGGAAACATTGCCCTAATATAGTAAAACTATCACAGAGGAAATATCAAATATTTTATGTTCAATATAAAATTAGTTCAGGTGCCTATACAAGTTCTCACCCTCTAGGAGGTAAATCCCTAACCGAATGTTTCCATTGGATAAGATTTGTAATTCTTTCATTCGATTGAGATAAGTGGGTTGCGTATTCAACCCCTCTCGTACTTTTGCCTGAAAAAATTATAATGATGGCCTAGTTAATACATAGTGCATAACCTAATGGATAATGCATAACTCAAATTAGGGAAAACTACACCTACCAGCTGAAAACTGCCACTTTTGACACCTTGTTATCCTTTAAATATATTGAATAAGAATTATTTGTTATGCACTATTCTTTCAGTCTCCCTATACAATATACATATTTTAAATTGATCCTGTCCTGTCTCTGTCGAACATTAATGAAAT
Source organism: Zygogramma bicolorata (assembly GCA_032362365.1). Classification (NCBI taxonomy): domain Eukaryota; kingdom Metazoa; phylum Arthropoda; class Insecta; order Coleoptera; family Chrysomelidae; genus Zygogramma; species Zygogramma bicolorata. Next base: position 902 of record JAVJAQ010005864.1, read on the forward strand.
GCAGACAAGTTCTGAAATTCAACAGTGAACTCCATTGATTCCATCAGTTCTATCACTGATGATAATAAAAAAACTATTTTGATAGATTGATGAGCTCACCGATGGATTCAAGAACTTGCCTTATGTTCAAGAAGGGGGCTGTACTGTAACCTAGAAATAAACATGTCTCAAAGTCTCAAGTAACTTCAAGAAAAAAAACCTGAAACCATTTTCATAAAAAATATTACAGTATGGCATTTATGTTTCTTGTTTACAGTGAGCAAAGAACTACCCAATCAAGGTGAAGAAATAAATAATTCAAATAGAGAAATCCACAATGATGATTTTAATAGTGAGTAGATGAAAGTGAAACTGATTTTTTTTTATGATTTCATTTAATTTCAATCACATTTAACAAAGAACTGTCCAGAGATTCTAATGGTAATATCTTAAAAGGTTGTTTGACATTAAACAATGTTGTGTATGTATTATTCATTGTCATATTATTATGATTTTTATCAAATATTTTGGTACCCACCAATCAATTCTTAAGGGTTTGAAAACCCAAGAACTAATGACTTACTATGCAACAACAGCAAATTATAGAATTGCACATTCAAACAATTCTCATTAGTACTAAAAACTGATTATGTAAAGTTGCTGGTTAATTTGTTGAATTATTTGTTATCACCCTTAATATTGTTTCAAATCACTGGGCCTTTTACTTCATATCACAAGTTGTAAAAAGGAACTAGTCAAAAAAATCACAAAGACTGTAATTTCATTGGAATTTCGCACAATTGCTATGATAATTCGATAAAAGGTATTGCTTTGTTGTCATCGTATTGGAATAAAAAATTATTGAATACACATTGGAAACTGCCTTATGGATATAATAATACTGGGTAGTTTTTCAAGAAATAGTCTTTTCTAGAAGAGATAATGAAAAACTATTCTAGGACCTGTCTTGCATGAACTCCACACATATTTATAGGATTCCTAAATGAATGATATGTATTTGACCCCTTTGAATAATATGAATATAGTGAACTCTAGTCATATATCCACTGTTCAAGTTGAATCTCTTATGAAATGAGATTATTTTCAAATTTGGTTAGTAATACATAACCATTATTTTTATAGATCCAAATGCACATAGAGTGTGCAAAAGAAGTTATGAGGAAGTTAATTCTGAATCGGAACTCATCTGTCGGAAGAAACAAAAAGTAGGCAAGTATTTGTAGTGTACAAAAATGTTGCATTCAATCGAGACACACATTTACCAAATGCAAATTGAAATGAAAATGGAAGACACAAATACAGTTACATGCAGAAAGATAAATAGAGCTCCTGAATAATCTTTCATTAAAAAATGCATTGATGTTTTAATCGAGTGATATTTCAAGTATTCCAAAAAAACTGTAAAATTTTGCCTATCAAAAATTTCCCTTTGAAATTTTTCTGTACTATAACTTCTAGAGAAACTGATTTATGACTATTCTATTATGTTCTATCCTCAAAACATAATGATGGTTTTTCAAGTTTTAATCAATAATTGGCATGAGTACTTACCCATTTATCATCACCAAAAGGCCAACAATTCATCACATTTTCTATTAGTTCATTTTTTCAAGCTGAATTTTTAGATTTGATAAATATTCAACAAATTTAAATTGATATATCGCAAAATGAGACTTATTGAAACGTGTAAAAACATTCTGAGGAGTTTTTTTTGTCACCTTTTGTGGCATATTTTCGTGTTTTGCTATTGATTATATTCCTTTTTCAGATAACATCCAAAAAATGAGAAAAAAAAATTGACGAGCAGAAACTGAAGATTCGAATTCTCCAACAGAAAAATAGGCGGTTCACAAAGAAAATTAATAATTTGAAGCAATTCTGGGGCATTTGAATTAAAAAAACCTGATTTCAAGTGGTGCTTATTATCACTTGATGGTAATGTATTCTTCTGATTCACAACAATAGGCCCTATTGTCACCTTTATCCGCCATTTCGTTATTTTGTTGTGGTACAGCATAGTGATACAGCATAGTGATACAGCATAAAGCGGAATATTATTAGTTTTTTCTACACCAATACTATAACAATACTCTTATAGGCCCATAATCTGTTTCATAATGAGATCCATTATGAAACGGATTGGAAATCTGTATTGTAATGAAAAATCTGTGTATCATAATGGGCTCATTATGATACACAATATCATAAGATATTCCACTTCCAGATCAGTGGGATCCACAATATAAATATAATATTTATAGATCTTTATTATTTATCGAATGTGAAAAATAGCGTATGCAACTCTCATGTAATGGTTATATATACCCGCATAAGCCTTACATTTTAGGGGAAAGGTACTGCACACCTGTTTGTGCCTTACACAATCAAAAGCCTTTGTCAAGTCACAAAATATACTACCTATGTATTCCTTATTGTTGAAGCCTTCTTCAGTTATCGAGATCATCTGTTGTAGAATATGATTTCCTAAATACATATTGAGATATTTTAATTAAACTTAGAGAAACAAAGTAAGCCACCATCCTCATTTTCAGAGCTTTTTCAAATATTTTGCTTAAAATTTGAATAAAAGCAGTTGGCCTAAAATTATTGCAAGTATTGTGTGAACCTTTTTTATAGAGGAAGCATTTTTGTTAACTTGAATTATTCTGGGAATATTGAGGATCTTTGACATAAATTGAAGAATTTTGTGAGGTGCACTGCAATGTCATTGCCAATGCATGCCTATTAATCGCCTTTGTTATATGATCGTTGCATAATATACTATTATGATTGATAATCGCAGAACAGAATAGTGATGAAAAAAATCATTTATTCAATTCATACAATTCACGTTTTTGAAAGAATTATTTGAAATATATGTGGTGAATGTGGTTATGATTTTTTTTAAATGTCGGTACAAATAGGTATTCAAATTCATGATATGAATCTCCCATTTGATTATTTTTTTTTCCAAATCTAATGATTTTTTACTCTGGAATGAAAAGGCCACCAACAAAGAATTTTATTTTATTTCCCAATTATGTTTTAGGAAAATCAGTAATGAGTAGTAGTTATTTTGTGAGTTTGAAAATGAAGACCATGGCCATGAAATATAGTATTTTTTCAACATAGTTCCAATCCGGTATTTTCAACATAGATATAATTGGTGTGTATCTATTGCATCCCAAAATATAATCCTAATACCTTCGTTTTGGAGTTTTTGCAAAACGCTCCCCTTGAACTACACCTGTATGAATTGTTAACTTATCAGAGACTGATTTGCCTAATTTGCTTAGTTGCTTTCTGTTTGGGAGACAATCCTCGAACTTTTTGAAGACTTGAAGTTGTTACTAAAAGTTTTTCAACTGCATTCTTTATTTTTGAAGAAAGTACAATATTTTGAAAAATATTTTCTCAGAGGTTTCTATATCCAATGATTGTATTGGGTAAAACTTCGGTCGCTATGAACCTTTTAAAAAAAAAAGTCCACTAAAAAAAATCCATATCCATTTTGTTGTGAAATTTCACCCCATTTTTCACATAAAATTTCTTTCTCGAAAAAAACAAAATTCGCCGTTCTTCTGATCAAAACACCACACATGCCCTTATTTACTCGTTTTCAACATTTTTAAGCTGAAAAAACCTTTATATTTTCACCTTCTTGAACCGTCCCCAATTTGTTGTGATTGTTGAGGAAATGCATGATGTTAAAAAATGAAGTTTCTTTTCTTTTCAAGCAATCCTGAATTGAATCCATAAAAGTTTTGGAAATAATATATTTGAATTGTATTCACAGGATGATGTTCCTGAGAACTGCAAGTTTTTATTCGAAAGGTCAAATGCAAGAAGAAATATAAAGTATTCAGCTGAGGCAATCTGCAGTCAACCTCCAGTTTTACTCCACAAGAGCGTACAATTATGTGAGGAAAACATTTGGAAAATTGTTTGCACATACAAGTACCATAAGGAAATGGTACAGTGTAATTGAAGGAAATCCCGGTTTTTCAGCGGAAGCTCTCAACTTTGTTAGCGAAAAGAGCGTCGAGTGCAAAAATCTCATTTTGGTGTTAGAGTAATTGATCTCTAGGAAAAGGTTCAACTTTTACACTAAAGGTTTCCAATCTCATTGTAAATTTATATGAAGAATGGAACTGAACGATATCCTCAAAGAAGGAACAGGTGTAGTAGATATACTATACACAAACTAAAAAGTCCCATTTCACGAAATATACTTGCCAAAAATGTCAGAAAAATATGCTTTGAACTTTTTATATATATGTATGTATATATATATATATATATATATATTTTTTTTTTGTGAAAAATGCCTGTAACTTCATATAATTTTCGCTTAAATTGAGTATTTCTATATTTTTCTAGGAATATGCTTTCTGTTTAAGATATAAAAATGTGAAAATGATGCAATTTTTGAGTTTTTGTTCAATATTCACCAAAATTCTTTTGAGATACATGCGCGATCTATCATGAGAGTTCCAAGGTGCGACAAACAGAATGTTAAGCATTTTTCTTAGGTACTTAATCTCAACTATACCGAAATTTATACTGTATTGCATCTTCCTGAACTTTTATTCAATTATTTATTATGTCTATTGAGTAATATAAATAATATTGAAATCATCATTGTTTTATTCAAATATTCTTGGCATAGCCACAGTTCCGAAGCAAGTCTATATTCTGTTCCGAAAGATTTTCTAAATAAAAATAATTTATCAAACAAGTGAACAGGGCTGAAAAGATGCATGAAAGAGATTGATAATTTAACTACATTATACATCAAATGCATTTGTAGCAAGTTATAGTAAAGCCTTCGATACAGTCAGTCATGAAATTCTTTTGAAAAAACTTGAAACAACAATTATCTATGACACATGACTAGAAACAAATATCATCTTGGTTAAAATATCACAAATTGAGTTACAATTATGAAAAATCTACTTATATGTTTTTAACAAGTAAACATTCCAACATTGACCACTCTGACACACTTAAATTTAAAAATAAAACGATATAATTTTCTAAAACTACCAAACTTATAGGACTTTACGTAGATCAAAATCTTTAACGGGCAACTTACTTTATTTAAAAATTACTGTTCAGAATAAGAAACAAAATTTCTTTCGAATATTCGAGATTAATATTTTTTTGTTTGGTATATTCCAATTTAAAATATTTAACGTCTATATTGGCAACGGCCACTGCTTCAGTATTGAATCCGCTGAAATACAGCTTATCCAATCCATCTTGGCACAGAACTAATGAGGTATATGCCCAGAAATCTCTGTGAAGCATAGCAAGATCAAAAAAACACCTATTATATGTGTTCACTGTGTTGAAATTTATTCCTAGTGGATGTTTTTTTTCGTCACGTTCTGAAGTACCAGTGTTCAACTGGAAAAGTAGCAGAGTTTGTGCCACAATGGATTGGACAAGCTGTACTTACATAATAAAATCGTCGAATATATTTATGAATTGCCTTGCACGAAGCCCACTGTGGATCTTTACAAACCAAATAATCTTCTTAACATCAATTCAATATACCAGTTGAAAACATATACTTTTATTTATTGTGTAAAACATAAGGTGAAACATTGCATACTTTTCAATGAAATCATTACTACACATTATCACAGCACTAGACAGGCTCAACATCTAATTGTACATTTCATACGTACCAGATTTGGGGAGAAATCAATTTGAGGGCAAAAACATCAGTAAACCACCAAATTCAATTAAAAATATTAAAGATAAAAATTCAAACACCATCTTAAAAAATATATTTTAGTGCCCAAATGATATATTATAGTTTTATAGATCATTCAACATTTCAAGAGTTTTTTTCATATATTCTTTCACCATATACACATTTTGTTTTATTTCTTTTCTATGTATTAAATATCCCTACTATTCATAAACTGTAAAAGTTTCTTGGGGTGAAAAAATATTATTATTATTAAATTCATAGGGATTGGAACATACAATTGATTTTTGTTTCCGGGCTCCTAGGTTTTTAGGACTGACCTTCTGCATCTGCAGCAGACAATATTCAAGAGCAATGAGGCAATGTCAGGCCCGAAAATCTGCAGACCAAGGCTTAGAAGAAAGGAAACATCTAACGATTCATTTGTTACCGGCCGTGAAAGTTTCCAATCTCTGAACAACAAACATAATTCAATTTTGCTCAACTGGCTATTGACTGAGGTTCTTCCGCCCAACAATCTTTGATATGTCAACAAGTCTCGAAACGTATAAAATATATCTATTATTTTCCATTAACTTCTGTTCATTAATTTTCAAAAATTTAAATATTTGAATGCTTCACCGAGCATTTGAATTTTATTAAGTATTCGTAATTTATTGGTTACAACGACTTTTTGTTTTTCCATCCAATGAATTTTTTGTAACAGTCAATTATATTGAGTGAATTCCAAACCAACCACATTCAAGTGAACAGATTATATATCGCACGTAATTCATAAGCATTTTCGAGTCAGCATTATGTTTCTCTCGTAGCTACAAGACAGGCGCCTGAATGTTAACAGATGGTATTAAAATATGATATTAACATTCTTAATCTGCAAGATGGTATGGTAAATAGTTCTGATGGAATTTCTAATATTATTGAGCCTATATGGGTTTTCTTCATTGAATTATTCATATCTGTGTAGTATGAATTTACTACGACTCCAGAAATCAGGACACAATGAACTGATAAAATATCGGAAAGATCAGGATATTTTATGATCCCACCATTTTTCAAAATCTTGATTTCTTCATTCTTTTGCACACCAAGAAACGTTCCTTCAAAACTGAGTATATTTTTTGTGTAACTGGATGATTTCCTGAATAACAAAATTTACATTGAAATCTCTGTGAAATTATATAAACATAACCTGTAAATTAGTAAATTTGAAGGTCGATGACAATGACATATTTAGAAATTTGAATTTCGCGCTCTATATTCCGCGCATGCGCCCTCGATCATCGCTGCCTATTTCTATTCCAAGGATATTGTGATTTATACAAAAGTCGGCTTCACTTTGCTAACATTGTCTCTTATGGCGTATGGTCAATATTCGTAGTTAATATATATATGGTTTCAACACGCATTTCTCGCCTAACGGGGTACTACACCCGGTAGTATTCATTAAAAAAATTTCATCGCTAATGGACGAAGCTGGCGTACCGGAGGAGAAAAAAGTCTATTTTGCAACGGGCTGCTTGAAGGGGTCGGCTCTGGACTGGGCGGAAATAAGAGATTTTACATCGTATGAACAATTCGAAGACGAATTTCTGAAGAGGTATTGGGGGATCGAAAAAGAAAGGAAAACCTTTTCGAAAATAAAATTCGGGGTATACGAAAGGGGGTCTCGGGCGGACTATTTTTTGAAATTAGTTAAAGAAGCGATATATTTGTCACAACCTATTGCAAATGATGAACTTAAAAAATGTGCATTTATCATTTTCCAAACGATATTCGAAGGGGATTGGTGAGTTCAGCTTTGAAGACGGTGGAAGAAGTTGAAATGCACTTACGAGAAATAGAGGGTAGAGGGTATAGATTCGAGTAAAATAAATAATAGGGGAAGTGATAGGATAAGACAAGCAGAGGTGTGGCGTAGTAGAAAAAATAGGGGTCCAGAGGTATCGGCAAATTATAATAGGTCGAATCGCCAACATGTTTCGAATGGGAATTCTGGGGATAATCAAAGGGGTGATCGAAATAGAAATGTAAATTCAGAGAGAAGGGAGGTATCTACAGTATTTAATAGAGATCCGGATGAGCTTCTAGAAGAGGAGGAGCCAAAGCTCAAAACTGTTGCGCTGTTACCGACAGTCGAAGTAGAGATTGAAGGGGAGAAAACAAGGTTTCTCGTTGATTCGGGGAGTCAAGTTACAGGTATAAGCGAGAATTTTTGGAAAAGAATTTTGCAAAAAAATTCATCCATTCCAATATTACCCTGTAAGTGTACTATGCTTATGGGAGCTCTAGGTTCCAAGTCTACCGTAGTTAGAGAGCAGGTATTTCTCTCGTTTGTACTGGGGGGTTTTTCTTTCGAATACTGTTTTCTTGTCATACCGGGGTTAGCTCGCGACGTTATTCTAGGATGTGATTGGCTGAGGGATAACACGGTAGTTATCGACTTCAATGAAAATTCACTGTTAGGTATTTTCAATGGCGAGCAGGGTCAAATATCATTTCTAGGTGAACCGAACATGGGGGTGCACATCTCTATCAGCGAGATTGTAGAAGAAGAACCGGTGGGCTACTATTCGCGAATACCCGAACCGAAATATTATTCGGAAAAAGAAATAAAAGATGTAGTGTCGGAATCAGAATACTTTAATATAGAAGATAAAACAAAATTTCAAAATCTATTATTGAGCTACCGCGATATTTTCTCGGATCAGCCCGGTAGGACAGAATTATATCAGCACGAAATTATTCTACATGATACATCGCCATTTTTTCAGAGGGCATACCCAATCCCGCATGTATATAAGAGTGAGGTCCGACGACAAATCGACGAAATGTTGGAGTGGGGGGTTATTATCAAACGCCAGACAGAATATATCAGTCCTTTAGTGCTCGTTAAAAAGAAAGATAACTCTGTTAGAGTATGTCTAGACGCTCGTTACTTAAATTCACGGATGGTTAAAGACCATGTAATGCCACCCAACCCACAAGAAATGGTGTATAGCTTTTCGCAGGGTCAAATTTTAAGTACTTTAGACCTAACCGCGTCATACTGGCAAATACCCATCCGAAGGGAATGCCAGAAATATACAGGTTTTTTGTTCGAGGGTCAAACCTACGTGTTTTCAGTTTTACCTTTTGGTTTTTCGACGTCAGTAGGAAGCTTCATTCGTGGGCTAGAAAAAATACTGGGTAACGAAGTGAAAGACTGGATAATAGCTTACGTGGATGATATTTTAGTATCTTCAGAATCTCCGGAAGATCATCTGCGCCATCTAGAGAAAATTTTTGATAGATTCCGCCAAGCGGGGATGACTTCGAAATTAAAAAAATGTCATTTTGCTCTGAGGAAAGTCCACTTTTTGGGCCACATTCTGTCACCAGAGGGGTGCCAGATGGATCCAGAACGGATAGCCGCGATAGAAAAATTTCCAACCCCACGAAACGTGCGCCAGCTGAGAGCGTTCTTAGGTGTAATAAATTACGATGCGCGGTTTTGTAATAATTACGCTAAACTTACAGTACCATTGTTGGGCCTCTTGAAAAAAGATCAAATTTGGAGATGGGGGGTGGAAGAATCCGAAGCATTTAGGAAAGTAAAGGAAGCGTTCTTGGAGGTTACCCTACTGAAGCATCCAAATTTCACGAAAACGTTTTATATTCAGACGGATGCCTCTGGGTTCGCTCTTGGAGCAATTTTATTTCAACTCAATGAAGTAAACGGGGAGAAGGATATTATCGCCTACGCAAGCCGTACCATGCAAGGCGCAGAGCTTCGGTATACTGTTACCGAAAAAGAAGCTGCCGCTGTTGTTTTTGCGTTGAAAAAGTGGCGCGTATTTATTTTAGGCCGACCTCTAGTGGTGTTGACCGATCATAAGGCCTTATCGTTTATAAAATCTTGTCAGTTATTGTCGGCACGATTGTCGAGATGGGTAATATATATATGCAGGAATATGACTTTGAAATCCGCTATTGTAAAGGGGCAGAGAATAAGCTCGCGGATATGATTTCAAGGTATCCAATTAAAGATGGGGATAGTTTGTTGGAAATACCGGAAAATACGGTTATCTCGATATATGCTCTGAGAAGTTCAGAACTGAGTCGAGCAATTGTTGCGAATATGAGTAGGCTAGTTGAAGACCAATTGGCGGATGAATTCTGTAAGAATGTTATGAAGAAGTTAGGACAGGACGATTCTCCAAATCGTTATAATAAATGGTTTGTTATTTATAAAGGATTACTGTTTAGGAAAGGGACGGTAACAAATTCGGGATATAAATTATGCATTCCTATGATACAGATTCGAGAGTTGGTGTTGCAAGAACATCAAGAACAGGGACATTTTGGGGCCGAAAAATGTTTTCAGCAACTGTCTCGTGTTTATTTTTGGCCAAAAATGCGGCGTATGTGTCGAAAAATAGTGACGTGTTGCGATATATGCCAAAAGGCAAAAGTATCGCCATATTCGCACGGGGAAATGCATAGCATCGTTCCGGGGAAAATAAATGAAATTATGTGTTTGGACCTGATTGGTCCCCTTCCAAAATCGCGCGGTGGCGCTACTCAGCTATTAGTTTGTGTCGACGCGTTCAGTAAATACGTCTCAATGTATCCCCTGAAAAGAGCGACAACTAGGGCCATTCTTAAATGTTTGAACGAAAAATATTTTCCGGATGTTGGGGTACCGTCAGTAATCCTCTCGGATAACGGAACTCAATTCACCAGTAGAGAGTGGTATGAGGGGCTAGGGCAAAAGAAGATCGTAGCACGCCATACATCGGTATACTATCCTCAGGGTAATCCCACCGAGAGAGTTAACCGCGAGATAGGTCGAATACTCAGGACTTTGTGTCACGAGAAACATACGAAGTGGGCAACTGTCCTGTCGGATGTGCATAGATGGTTGAATCGGGCAGTTCATAGCGGTACATCATTCTCTCCGGAATTTTTGCATTTTGGGACTCGCGCCGTGAACCCATTCTTATCAAACGTAGAAGTACCTCCGTCAGACAGTCCAGGGCCGAAACCGAGCGACGTAGTATTTCTGGCTCATGATAATTTATTAAGCAAAGCCGCTAAACGTCAGCTACGTCATTCAAATAGACATAAGATAGTAGTCTTCAAGGAAGGTGATAAAGTTTTGGTCAGAACACACCCCATGTCTTCGAGCGAACATAAGGAAATCAAAAAATTATTTTTGCTCTATAAAGGACCCGCGACGGTGGTAGCAAAGAAGGGTCCTAATTCTTACGAGATTATAGACGACGCGTCTGGGGCGTCCTGGGGCTTCCAAAATGTTTATAATTTAAAAAGGTATGTTGTAGAGTAGGCTACGGCCTCATCGTTGTAGTTTTAAAACTTGTTTAGCTAGTTTTAAAAGGGGGGTAATGTAATAGGCCGCACGCCTCTGATCGAAATAGCCACCGGGGCGATGTGTTAATCGTGCATCAAAAAAGGTATGGGTACCCGATAGGCGGGGTGAAGGACAAAGGTAGTTGACCGCAGAGAGGGACCTTAGCAGTTTCAAGCGAAGGAAGTCAGTCGGTCGAGAGTGACTGAAGGGTGTAGTACTAAAATATTGAAACAACCACGAGTGTGGGCTGACGGTGGTAATAGATTGCCGCCTGTCGAAATTGTTCCGCAGTGGCGGATATATAATAGTGAATGACGATACCTTCCAAGCCTAAGCGAAGGATAGCCTACCAGCTGGAAATCTTATGATCGAGAAGAAAACCAGGGAAAGCACGAGTATCCAGTCTGAGAGAAGCCGGAGAGCAGGGACTATAGAAAGTGAGGTATTTATGCGTACTCATAGTGACGTTGGGGTGAAAACTATATTGAGTGGTAGGAGCGGCGGCAATTTGTTTTAAGGTTAAGAATATATAAGCATACTAGGTACAGTTGTGGTAGTTAATATAAGTTGTCAGTTGAAATTGATTTGCTTTATTTCCGAGGAATCCTGGAACTCACGAACCCTTGAGATTCTCAGCTTTCACTTTAAAACGGTAGATTACAAGTATCAAATTCACCCTAGATTTCATTGCTTTAAGGCTAGTTTGAAAAACCATCTTGGGTCGAAAGCACACTTATTCCATAGATAAATTTCTTCAAAAATGAATTGTTTACCGATTGTTTGAAATATATTCCATCTTAACATGTCTTGTTTATCACAGTGTTGTTTATCTATTGTAGTCATTAGATATTTTTAAGTCACATTATGACATTATTCAGTAATGTTATATCCATTATTGCCTAGTCTTTTAAGCTCATCTGACGTGTTACCTAAGTGAGTATGTGAATATGTTACAATGTAGGCAACGGTATTGTAATTGAACACTCCTCTAACTAATAAATTGATGCCTTGAATGATTTTTTGATTGACTGATTAGGATTCAAGTGGAGAAGACCCCTTCACCTCCATAAGCAGCGTGGAGAATTCTCTTCAATTTTCATTATTTTAGTTGAATCAGAGAACAGTTAATTCGCGACTTTTATGTGTACTGCTCGGATAGTTGAGCGAAACAGTACCCCTTCTTCATCATTCCTCTATTCTTCCTTCGATTTTGACTCAAGAAGGACCAACATGATCAAATCTTGCATTAATGAGCGGTCGCATAGTAGGGATGAGTCTTACGATGGGAAGTTGAACCTCTGAACATTGCTGACCATATCTCTCGTGGTACTTTCAAATCACGAGTGAATTCGTGGGTTGGATGTGAAATGAAAGGTCGCCTTGTTGTTCTTTCTGACATTAATGTTGTTAGATATGTTCGTCCATCCGAAATTGATGAATCATTTTCCAAATTTGGTGTGGGGCGTCTCAATCTAGTCGGTCTCTACTGTCATCCAATGGTTTCATTTCTCCAGTAGACGAAACAGGTTTCGTAACACGTTCTGTAACTGATTAGTTGTTAATGAATTGCATTTGCCATGCTGCTGTTCTGATAAATATGTCAAATTTCGAAAACTGTTCAATTTCGGGTGGGTAGGTATCTGACTTGTAACCGATTGCAGTTTGCCTAATAGTACCACTCCCCTGCAACCTTTCGTTTTCATCACAAGTTTTTTGTTTCAGCCAACTACTTTCATCGGATTCGTGGAGAAATGCAGGACCTGCGATCTGCCGATAGGAAGTAATATCAATGCCTTCAATATATTTGTACCATCTCGTAGCAAGATCTTTCACATTCTCATTAAAGGGAACACAAAAGCGTCCCCAAATCGATACTTTTGAAACAATACAATACAATTGATGAATCCGTCCAATGAAACGTTTAATCGGTTTCTAACTCGGCAATCAACGTTTTTTCTAATCGGCTTCTTGCTGTTTGCAATTCCACTATGGAATTGATATTTGCTTGGTTAGACTCTAAATTTTTTCACCACAAGGGCAATCACGATGTGTTTTCATGCAACATCTCTCAGATATTCAACTGTTGCGTAAACCTTCTTGCTGCTGTCAGGAAATATGACTCTATAGTTATATTGCCCATATAACTATAGAGTGCAGAAAAGTTCAAGAATAACATAAAAAAATGGTTAAGGCTTTCGCGGCCGAGTATTTTCAGAATCTGAGTCATCCTATGACTCGGAAACAAGAATAAGATGTATGAGCTAGCCACTCGCGCCAGCGAAACGTCAGGAAGGAATTCCAAGAAACGACGGCCCTCAAATCCGATCAAAAGTAGTGACACTGAATGAATAACTTAGTTGTTCTGGTCTTATGATATTGAGCTTAATATAATGAATTCGTTTTGATTGTGTCTACTTCAGAACAAAATGAATACATCACACTCAATAGCTGATAAGGGAATATTATTCATTTTTGATACTCGATTGTTTCCAAGAAAACATTTTATTATTCTTCAGATAAAGCAATCAATACCTGCGTCATCCATAGGTATAAATAAAACGTTATAACTCCTCTGTATTGATTAATCATGTCATTTTTGTGTGTCATTGTATTTTCGATAACTTTTGTAGCTGTAACAGCTACACCCACCAATATCACTGGGGTGGGTGCAAATTGTATCATAACACGATTCGATCAAGTTTCATCGGTAGTAAACAGCTGCACCAACATTATCGTGAAAGATCTTGTTGTTAATTCTGGACAAAGTTTGGCACTCATCTTGAAACCAGAAACAATTCTCACTTTCCAAGGAACAATTACCTTTGGATATGCTGAGTGGACTGGGCCATTAGTTCGGATAACAGGAAATAAAATAAGAGTAGTAGGAGCTCCAGGTGAGCATATATGATTTCATATCAACCTAGGTATATGTATATAACAAGGAGAGATCAGAAAGTCACGTCTACAATCGCCAACTAGTAGTAAAATTGCAATAAACTGGTTCTATCATGAATAAAAAAAATTTTCGAGTAAGATTGACGAACCCAGACAATTTGCAATGAACCATATTTCTTCTACTCATCAGGCAGCTACAGTAAACGGGTTATTCCGCGAATCTGTAAGGAAAGTACTCAAAGTAAGTACTAAGTACATGAATTTCATATATATATATATATATATATATATATATATATATATATATATATATATATATATATATATATATATATATATGTAGAAATTGATGTTTTCACGGATCTTCAATATGCAAGTTGAATTTTCTGGGTTTTTTTACCGTTTGGTATCTTCTGATTTTTTTTACGTTTCGACTTCCATTTTGAAGTCATTCTCAAGAACTGTGAGACGAATATCCGTCCATACCGTCCTGGCCAATCACTCCCCTTACGAAGTAACCAAGCAAGAACAAGCAAAGACTTCAATTGTCTGTTCGCCATAGAAACTGGTATTAATATTGATTCTCCTTAGTTGTTATACGACTAGGTCCGATATGATTATATCATCAACCTCTCTCTGAGATTGTATCCCGCCCATCCAGGTGTTATGTAGAAATTGATGTTTTCACGGATCTTCGATATGCAAGTTGAATTTTCTGGGTTTTTTATCCGTTTGGTATCTTCTGATTTGTTCAACGTTTCGACTTCCATTTTGAAGTCATTCTCAAGAACTGTGAGACGAAGGTCCATACCATCCTGGTTAATCACTCCCCTTACGAAGTAACCAAGCAAGACTTCAATTGTCTGTTCGCGATAGGAACTGGTATTTATAATGATTCTCCTTAGTTGTTATACGGCTAGGTCCGATATTATTGATGATTATATCATCAACCTCTCTCTGAGGTTGTATTCTGCCCATCCGGATATTATGTAGAAATTGATGTTTTCACCTATCTGCCTGAACTATCATCATATATCATCACTTGCATTCGATATGGCCTTGCTGTGATCTCAATTGCGATAAGAGCAAAGCTGAAACAGAATAATCAATCTAACTTTGTCATTTTCGATTGTCTGTCTTTCATATTGGAGTCAGACATGACTTCGGTGTTTGAAAGGTCATAAGATCTCTTTCTACCACGATACCGTCGTTCAGTTC
Organism: Zygogramma bicolorata; assembly: GCA_032362365.1. Lineage (NCBI taxonomy): Eukaryota > Metazoa > Arthropoda > Insecta > Coleoptera > Chrysomelidae > Zygogramma > Zygogramma bicolorata. The sequence goes on from JAVJAQ010005864.1 coordinate 16,087, forward strand.
CTCTCTGGAGCTCGAGTAGAAGGCTTTAGGGATCCTTTCACCACACTTTCCATTTATATCCGTCTCTATTTCGGTTCTGGCTCCATCTAGAGACCTATCTGCCCGAACTATCATCATATATCATCACTTGCATTCGATATGGCCTTGCTGTGATCTCAATTGCGATAAGAGCAAAGCTGAAACAGAATAATCAATCTAACTTTGTCATTTTCGATTGTCTGTCTTTCATATTGGAGTCAGACATGACTTCGGTGTTTGAAAGGTCATAAGATCTCTTTCTACCACGATACCGTCGTTCAGTTCCTCTCTGGAGCTCGAGTAGAAGGCTTTAGGGATCCTTTCACCACACTTTCCATTTATATCCGTCTTTATTTCGGTTCTGGCTCCATCTCGAGACCTATCTGCCCGAACTATCATCATATATCATCACTTGCATTCGATATGGCCTTGCTGTGATCTCAATTGCGATAAGAGCAAAGCTGAAACAGAATAATCAATCTAACTTTGTCATTTTCGATTGTCTGTCTTTCATATTGGAGTCAGACATGACTTCGGTGTTTGAAAGGTCATAAGATCTCTTTCTACCACGATACCGTCGTTCAGTTCCTCTCTGGAGCTCGAGTAGAAGGCTTTAGGGATCCTTTCACCACACTTTCCATTTATATCCGTCTCTATTTCGGTTCTGGCTCCATCTCGAGACCTATCTGCCCAAACTATCATCATATATCATCACTTGCATTCGATATGGCCTTGCTGTGATCTCAATTGCGATAAGAGCAAAGCTGAAACAGAATAATCAATCTAACTTTGTCATTTTCGATTGTCTGTATTCAGATAGGATATTATTGATGATTATATCATCAACCCCTCTCTGAAGTTGTATCCTGCCCATCCAGATATTATGTAGAAATTGATGTTTTCACGGATCTTCGATATGCAAGTTGAATTTTCTGGGTTTTTTATCCGTTTGGTATCTTCTGATTTGTTCGACGTTTCGACTTCCATTTTGAAGTCATTCTCAAGAACTGTGAGACGAATACAGTTCCTATGGCGAACAGACAATTCAAGTCTTTGCTTGTTCTTGCTTGGTTACTTCGTAAGGGGAGTGATTGACCAGGACGGTATGGACAGATATTCGTCTCACAGTTCATGATATTTGTCATATGGTGTTGCACAAATGATATCGTCAACGTATTAATTTAGAAAAAGAATTTCACAACCCAGTTTAGGAAGTTCATTTTCGGAAAAATCGTCCATTACATATTGTGCTGAATTGGTTTACCAAGAATTTGTTTATAGTTTTCTCAAAAGAGAAATAACTTGAACATGAAATTAAATATATCAATAATTTTTTTTTGGTTGGTTGAACATTTTTTGCAATACAGAAGAGCTCAGTACACTTATTAGACGAGCCACCAGCAATAAAAATGACGAGTTTGGATGGTTCATCATATTAGTTTTATGCGATATTCTTTGACGAAATCGGTAATGAAATTCTAAACATTTTCAACGGTTTTTTGAATGACACTCGGAAACCACCGAAAGAATTTGCAGAGGCAGTCATAACAGTCATTCCTAAGAAAAAATGCAGACGGGCTGAATGATTTCAGACCCATAACGCTGTTGAACACAGATTATAACATTTTCATATAACTGTTAGCCACGCGAATGACAGATGTCTGCTCTTAAATATTTGGTGCCGAACAAACATGGAAAACGAATATCTGTATATTCAATAATTTAATGCTAACTAGAGACATAATCGTACAATTCGAGGAAGGTAAGGAACAAGTCAGGAGCAATCCTCAGTTTTTTATACAGGCATTCGATAGAGTCAGTCAAAAATAACTGTGGTGTGTCCTGGAAAATATAAGACTCCATGTAGAAATTATCAAGATCTTGGGAACTAGTGCAAGCGCTGCGAAACATTCCGTTTGAAAAAACCGATGACCTCATTCTGATTGATGATTTGAGTTGAGAAAGACTTAATTAATGATATTGTGGAGGTTGCCGGACGGAATTATGGTCCAGTTTTTTTTTTCGGTCCTGTAATAGTTTTCGCTTCCATCGCTGTAGCTGCGAAAAAAAAATTGTTATTGACTATTAACACTTGGTTTAGGTGAGGTATGCAGAAAAACGGCATGATCTAATTCAATACACATTTAATAAAAAAAGCGGTTCACCTATTAATAAGTAGTGAAAAATTCATTCAGGTAAGTTTTGACAATTATTGCCGATGCATTTGCAAAGGAAAATACAATTGATTTCGCTTTTTCTACAAGTGCAAAACATTGTCAGGCATTCAGCATTATATTTGCAAAGCCTGATCAAAGAATTTGTCATAGGTGGTTTTGCCATTTGCACCGGGTACAACTTTCCATCTCGTCTTTCATAACCGAATTGGAGTAAGTTCGGAGGCCCATGTATTGCAGCCCTTAAGCAATGTAAATACAAAACATCAAAAGTTCTAATAATTTCAGGTACATTTGAATTGAATCCCAGCTCGAAAGATATTTTTTGGCTGATCCTTCAAACCAAATCCCTCAAAAACTACCATTCGATAGCTTATGCTAAAAGTGGATGTTGAGTACGAAAACATCGGAATCTGCACAATTTATAAAAACTTGTTCAATTCCTTCACCGGTTTTTTCAAACGGAATGTTTCGCAGCGCCCGCTCTAAAATACATATAGTATAGCAAACTCGAAACTCCTAATCAATGGGTTTTCATCAAGAAGCTTCACCATCATAAGAAAGGAACGTCAAGGTTGCCCATCATCCATGATCCTGTTTAGTCTCTCACAGGAACCTTTCTTACACAATCAAACAACTTTGGAGAGAAGTAGCCCTTCATCTATTGACGCGCGCCTAGTGCAGACGATATGATTGATAAAAAAATATTGCCAGTCTGAAATATTGAGCGCATCAGAATAAGTTATGGGGGGTTGATTTTGATGTTCTAAAGATAAGTTTGAAAAATCGGACAAAAGGACTTGACGAGGCGATCATGCAAAAAAAATCGTCAATCTGGCATTCTAGAGCACAATCATTTTTTTTAATTTACAGATAACAATCCAGACCTTACAGGAATACAAACCCTGCAAACAAAGCACTTACAAAAAAAAGTTTAAGAAACGAAGCTACATCGACCAACTTAACTCAATCTGTTGACTGGAGACGTTGAACGTGAAAAACATAAAACTTCATTTCATTTTCTCCATATATTTTGTTACAGATATTTAGCAAGGAGAAAACATAGATAAAACGACACGATCCGATGTCCTATATGACAGTTCAAGTGATGAGGAAGATTAATTATTGTATTCGGTACAACAAAATAATTTTTCTACACTCTTTTTCGTTTTGTTCAAGATAACAATAATTTTATCAGCTCTGTTTATTATCAATACTCCCAAGACTCTATCATCAATAAATTACCCATTTTATACCGATGAAAAAAAATTGTGTATCGTCAGATTGAGAGAACCCTTCAATATTTTTGTCACATTGAGGTTACACACTTTCAGGACATTAAGATAAACTCCTCATATGAAAATCTGACGCGCTCGGGTATTTTCAAAAATTCGCTTCACGTTTGCGTCGCATTGAAATTGTCAGTTTTTTGGAAATAGAGCGGGCGCTGCGAAACATTCAGTTTGAAAAAACCAATGACCTCATTCTGCTCGATGATTTGAGTTGAGGTAGACTTGATCAATAATAATTTGGAGGTTGCCGGACGGAATTATGGTCCAGTTTTTTTTTTCGGCTCTATAATAGGAGTTTTCGATTCCATCGCTGTAGTTGTGAAAAAAAGTGTTGTATAGAATGCAAAAACCATTGACCGCTATTTCTCGACTGGAATGCTTTTGCAAGATCCTTTCAAACCTGGAACTGGAAGTTGCCAGAAAAGCCCGTTGTCAGTTTTATTATAAATCTTCTTCCCAGCTTCACATACCTTCTCTCGAGTTTTGGAGCATGGAGTTTTCTCAACAGTTTTCGTGACTTCAGTTATAGCTGAACTTCATCCATTATTATAACAGATACATTCTCCAATATTTAAAATAGCAGTGCTTCGAATTTTGTGATAACTTTCTTTAAAGTGAATAAATATCGCCACAATTATTAGATTAAAAAAAAGGCGAACGAAAAATCATGCAGAACTGGTGAATGAACCGAAAGAAACTATTCAAATGCAGCAAGTCGACGCAAAGACGGAATTTCAGACAAATTTGAGAAGTTGTTTGATCCGATTGCTGATGAAGAACACTTCTCGTGGTATAAAAGTTGTATGGCCAGCTATTTCAGCGAAGAAAAAATTCGTCGTCGTCACTTCATAGAGCGTTGGAAGAAAGAGCTTCATCAACAACACAGGGCGTGCTGGATCAACAACTGACCTGCAAATCAAAAATAAGCAACAGCGATTCGTCGAGTATGATGTTCCATTTGTGGTATACGACGAAAACCAAAATAAAAGAAAGTCATCTTTCAACTGAAATTTCAGCAGCTTTGCTGTTTTTCAATGCTCGATAATACTATGAAATTTTCACAAAAATTTGTTATACGAAACACCGGAAGATTTGTTTGCAGAAATTTTCAGTATCATACGTCGTGTTAAAGAAATTACGTTTCATCACCAATATCTTCTAGTAACGAAAGAGGTCGACCAATAACAAATATCACAAAAACAGTTACTGACTGCTTTTGACAAATTAATGGCGGATATAAAAGACGTTGTTCCGACGACCGCTTTTGAATTGACATACTTGGCTCAACGCATGACTGTACTGAAGTAGAGGATGTAGTTCTAATCGTGATCTCAAAGTGTTGCTGATCGATAAATTTGGTGACAAGGTTTTATTCTCATATCTTACTGAGAGGAAACAATCTTCTTTGGTTTTCATGGCAGAAAGTGCATTGAGGAAATAACTGAAAGTGTACGTCGGCTAGACTGAAGGAACTATCCACTACTGAACTTATACCAAAGGACAAGTTGTGTGATGAAATTCTTATAGAAGATGCCGCGAAGAAATGCGCATTCACTCCGAAATGGAAGACTTTCATACAAGCCTCATTTAGCAGTCAAAATCTAAAATTGTCAGGCAATACACTCCATGAAGCATTAGCGGTGTTTAGTGATATATATCAGTGTAACGAACAGAAAGACACCGCAACATACAGCTCTAGCCGAATTCATTCACCACCTACCTAACTGAATCAAAACATATCCTACACTGTTGGAAAATTTTAGACACTGTGACAATGACTTTCAAGGGGACATCAAGTGGCGAAGATCCTATGACCGTTACAATCATGATAGTTAATCAACAAAAGAATGATGAAAAGAATACCTCACGGGCATGGCCTAGCTCTCCATGTTGACTAGTCATTCGATATCTGAAGCTGAACAGCAGGGAAAGACCGCGTCGAAAGCTCATAAAACTGCAACAAAGTATCATATCATAGCTCGCAGGCAATATATCAATGAACACAAAATATATTGAGGAATTGCTGTCCTTCGGAGGAGACGTAAAGCCGGCGGTCCTGAGTCCATGGTTGTTGGACTCGTGAAGGATCCCTACCTCTGGTTGGAATACCAGAGTATTCGGCAAAATTTCCGGTTGGGGGAAATGTGGTCACCGGAGTCGATGATTGGCCTTGGTAAGGGAAACAGGCCGACGTTGAATAAATCATTTAAAAAAAAGAACACCTCAGACACTGCTAAACCGAAACTAACTGAAACTGACTACAAATATTTATATCAAGTCCTTCAACCAAAATCCCAGCTGGCCATTACCGGTGGATATAAAGACTCCAAAAAATCTTCAATCTCCAAGGTAATAGGTCTTCTGAATTGTTAGATTTGAAGTTCAATCACCTAGAAGCAGATTGAAGTATTTTCAGCCATATTTTTGTTGCTGTTCGTGGAGGAATTGAACAAGTTTTTATAAATTGTGCAGATTCCGATGTTTTCGTACTCAACATCCTCTTTTGACACAAGCTATCGAATAGTTGTTTTTGGGGGATTTGGTTTGAAGGATCGGCCAAAAAAACTCTTTTAAGCTGGGATTTAATTCAAATGTATCTGAAATTATTACGACTTTTGATGTTTTGCATTTACAATTTAATTCAACTAACCAAATAAATATAGTGAGGAATAAAACTGAAATAGTGAACGAATTTAACTATTACTTTATAAATAGTATTCACCAGATTGTTGATAGTATTGATTATCATCAAGAACGGAAATTGTATAATTATAATTTATATCACAATTTTTCCGAATTTCAACCATTAACCATGAATGAACTAAGTCTACTGATTAAATCCTTAGATAACAAAAACAGTGTTCACGAAATTTTAAATGCAAAAATGCTCAATGAAATCTTTGAAACTTGTGGTCATATAATTTTGAACCTCATAAATACTTCTCTTCAAACTTCAAAACTGCCAATTTCTTTAAAAGTTAGTACTGTGATTCCTATACCATAGGTAAATAATACAATCAAGGCAAGCGAATTTCGACCAATAAATACATTACCACCAATAGAAAAGATTCTTGAATTAGCTGTTTACAAGCAGATTTTAGAACACGTTGAAAAAAATGAAATTCTAATAAATAATCAATCTGGTTTCGAAAGAAATATGCATGCGAATCTGCATTACAACTAGCCCTGTCTAAGTTCAAAAGAGAAATTGATAACAATAAATATGTGGTAGTGGTTTTTCTTGATCTAAAAAGGGCTTTTGAAACGATTGATCGTAATATGCTTTTGATGAAATTAAGAGGATATGGCATAGATGGTAATACGTTTATCAATGGTAAGCGGACTATTTATCTCATAGAAAGCAAAAAGTTAGAGTCCGTGATGACATCTCACAAGAATATGGTATAAATAGGGGCGTTCCACAGGGTAGCGTTTTAGGACCACTGCTTTTCATTTTATACTTAAATGACATAAACCTGTTTGTTAATGTAGACTTCGTAAATTTATTTGCAGATGATACACTTTTGGCATGCTATGATTCTAACTTAGATGAAGCTATTGAAAAAATGAATTCTGCACTAAAGGAGGTGAATGATTATCTTATCACAAATAAATTGAAACTAAATACAACCAAAACAAAAAGTATGATAATAACAACCAAATATAAGTTCAACTCTCTTGATTTGAACGAAATAAATTTGCAAATAAATAACGAAAAAATTGAAATTGTAACATCTATTAAATACCTTGGATTTCAGTTAGATAATGTATTGCACTTTGGTAATCATTTCGATTATATATGTAAAAAAATATCCAAGAAACTTTATTTTTTTGCAAGAATTTCCAAAAATCTATCAACTCAGACCAGAATTACTGTATATAATGCAATTATTCAGCCGCATTTTGACTATTGTGCATCTATTATTTATCTTTTCAACTTGAATCAAACATCTAAACTTCAAAAACTTCAAAATCGCGAAATGCGTATAGTACTGAAAACGAATAGATACACAGAGATACGAGTAATGTTACAATCATTGCAGTGGCTATCAGTTTCTATGCGGTTGTATTACATGACAATGATTTTTATTTATAAAATACTCAATAACTTTGCACCTCCATACTTCTGTGAATTTATCAATCTGAATTTAGATATTCATAATTATGCCACAAGAAACAATTCTAATTTGCATGTATGTAGAACGAATAAGAGAAGTTCTATGAATTCTTTGTATTTTAAAGGCTTTGATGCATACAATAAATTACCATCCATAGTTAAATCTAGTCCATCGTTGAGAATTTTTAAAAAACAGTTAATGGAACATATTCAAACCATAAGATAGCATATAGGTTTTTCATAACATTTTTTAAAAAAAATTATTTTAGCATATGTTTGTATTTTATAGTCATTTATTTACATGTTAATGTACTTACTATTATTGTTCATATTATATTAGGGTTACCTATTTTCAATAAAGATTATCTTAGGGGCTGCAATACATGGGCCTCCGAACTTACTCCAATTCGGTTATGAAAGACGAGATGGAAAGTTGTACCCGGTGCAAATGGCAAAACCACCTTTGACAAATTCGTTGATCAGGCTTTGCAAATTTAATGCTGAATGCCTGACAATGTGTCGCACTTGTAGAAAAAGCGAAATCAATTGTATTTTCCTTTGCAAATGCATCCGCAATAATTCTCAGAACTTATCCGAATGAATTTTTCACTACTTATTAATACGTAAACCACTCATTCCATTGAATTTGTATTGAATTAGATCATGCCGTTTTTCTCCATACCTTACCTAAACCAGGTGTTAATAGTCAATAACAATTTTTTCTTCACAGCTACAGCGATGGAAGCTAAAACTATTATAGGATCGAAAAAAAAACTGGACCAAAATTCCGTCCGGCAACCTCCACAATATCATTAATTAAGTCTTTCTTAACTCAAATCATCAATCAGAATGAGGTCATCGGTTTTTGCATACGGAATGTTTCGCAGAGCTTGCACTAATAGGAGCTTCTTTAGAAATTTATTAGCACCCCCCTCGAAAATCTGACGCGCTCGAGATGTTTTATTCAGATTTTCGACTAATTATTACGCTTAACCCCAAAACGCAAACCCACAGATTAGTATAGCTCTGTTATCAGAGGCACTTGGGGCATATATGTTATGAAAATCTGACGCACTCGAGAATACCCAGGTAACTGTTTTTTTCACAATTCTGAAAATCCCTACAAGCCGAACCATGAGCTAAAATGCCACCTCGAGTATGTCCCGATTTACCGGTACGAACCTTCCTAACTACAACAAACATCTCGCCAGCAATACAGAAAATAGAGTCTCTGGAGAGATTTTAAGTAGGAAATAGTTTCAGTATGTGAAGATTGTTTTCAATTAACATAATGGTTAGGAGTTGAGGCATATTTTGATTAATTTTTATTTACCAGGCTGAACGACTCCAGTATCAATAATGCGATACCCGTAAGTATTTTAATACTTGAGAAAATATCCCAACATAATTCACGGGGTATCATTGTATATATGAATCTAGTGGCCCTAGAATGAGCAATACATTGAGTAGTGTTGAGTTACATATTCCCTAGAAAGGTTTTCCGTAAAAGGGCGTAATATTCCATTCGATTCCCAGTTCATTAGAAATTACTCTTACCGCATAGCAGTAATGGGGTGATGCTTTCGAACTTTTCAACATGTTCATCAAATTTGAGATTTTTGTCTATAAGCACACCCAGAAATTTGGTGCCAAACGAAGGTTCATTAATCGAGTATCTGAAGGATAATAAGTAAGTTTTTTCTGCGTTGAAAGATAATTTCTTCGCATCGCACCTCTTACAATTTTCAAGTCTGTAGTTATCATATCATGCATCTTCTCGGTCTTCTTGCCTTTCCAACGTATGGTGGTATCATCAGCAAAGAGAATGAATTTTTAAGAAACCACATCCAGCTCATATAAAAAATGTATGAACATTTGCTCTTCAGATGAACTTGGTACTTTGTGAATTTATACAAATATAAGACGGAAATATACGATTGTTCCAAGAGAAAAAATGGTTGAACATCATTCACCAGAGTTAGAGATCAATCCATGCTCATTCAACTATACGAGAGATGTTATTTTTTATATTCTCTCTTCACCAAACACTTTTTCGGATGCGCCCAGAAGGCAGAGCCTTGTGCAGGCAAGTTTCAGCTCTGCCGAAGTGCTCTGGGGCGTTATACTGATTTTTACGGTATTGTTTTCGCTATTTCAACTTTCCGGGTCGGTTGGTTTATTCAATCCAGATATCCCACCTACTAGGACTGGTATCTGGGCAATTAACAATTGCCTATCGCACCGAACCGCCTGACGGAAGATTAAATCAGCGGTGAAAAAACCGAATTGAATATAAGGACCAAACTTCAGAACGCTTGACCACAACGACCTGTATGTATTTATATGTCATTGAAAATGACAGGAATCATCCACCCATTTTATATGTACCCACTTTTTCATTTTTTTGTATATACCACTTTGCAACCCGTGGTCAAAGCAACGAAAGGATCAGTTGTAGATTATCTTTTGAAATATTGTACATTTTTTGAAAATGATATTTGAAGAAGAACTGTTCACTCACAGGTAGCAAATTCGATGGTCAAGGAGCCAGATGGTGGGATGGTACGGGAGACAAGGGAAAAAAGAAGCCAAAATTTATGTCCCTCACAGTTTCGGGTGGATCAGTAATGAATAATATCAACATATTCAACTGCCCTCATCAATGTGTCAGTATATCAAGCAGTAATGGTCTAACTATTTCTAACTGGCACCTTGATAGTTCTGCTGGTGATCCGGTGAATGGGGTAGGTTTTCTTCGACAAATCGAATATGACATTAAACGAATACGGAAAATTTTCTTTGGTCAATTGATGACAGTTCTACTGTCATAAAAATTATCTAGGGACGACGCGAAATATTATATTCTATACTTCACTTTGATTAAAAATTATGTATCAATGTCAATATACGTGTCGACAAATGAAGCCTATACACTAACATCAATTTTCAGAAATTAAAGGCTACCAACACCGATGGATTTGACATCGGCGCGTCCCATAATATTGTCCTTGAAAATGTCATCGTTAAAAACCAAGACGATTGTGTTTGTATAAATGATGGAACGAACATGAGATTCACAAATTTATCGTGCTACGGGGGACATGGATTAAGTATGGCAGCAGGACTAAGTAAAACGGATTATAACAGAAACGTCATTTCGAACATTCATTTCGAAAACAGCCACGTGATCAATTCAAGAAACGGAATCCATATAAAATCGGTTGCAGATGGAGGAAGAGGAAAGATGACTGGAATAACCTACAATAATATTCAAATGTCAGGTGAGTGATGGCAACCAAAAGATCTGATTTTAATTTTCAGTGAGGTAGTTTATATCAATATAACCAACCAGACTCTTGAATTTCTAAATTTTGGTAAACTCTGTATTCAAAATTGTACTGGTAGAATTTTCCATTTTTCGTGATGAGCTCATATCAAATCAACTCATTCATCATAAATTTACAATCAATCAATCAACTCTCAATCAGTTGATAGATTGCTAGTTGATCACCCAGTAATACTATTGGTACTGGCTAAACGGGTAGACAGAAGAAAGTATACTGGGCTTGGTAGGACCTGCGTGAAACGCATCTGAATAAGCTTCCCTCCTTCAACCATTCTTTTTCCAGTGCGCGTAGACAGCAGAACCTTGCCATTTCTAGCTTTCTGCGCTATCGAGAACACTTTGTAAAGACATTTTTCCTGGGAAAATGTATTTGGACATCTGCTCGAACTAAATGAACTAAAACGCGTGTGAACTAAAACCGAGAGATTTTGTGGCGCAGGAAAAGAAGGCAGAACATGTCCATTTTCGAACTTCAAAGGATCATAACTTGCAATTGTAATTGTATACCGTTCGAATATAAAATAGAACATTTTGGAATTATGGCAACATCGTACCGGTTATCTCTTAGCTCTATGCAGCTGTCAAATGACTGAAATTTCATGAATGTTGATGTCAACTTTTTGACTTGTAGTAATTAAACTCCAGCAATGAATGCAAACTGTATGAGCTGTAATATGTACAAAAACATAATATTTATTCAAGAATAGTATATGTGGATATAATTTCATGAATGTAGTGGTGAGTACAAGGACGATATAACAGTAAATCTAAGTTTTTTTTTCGTACCCTCCGCATATTAATTTTCATTGAAATGAGGTTTTCCTATGGTTTCCGCACCAAAAGTTCATGTTTTTCATTCATTTCAAGGTACCCTGAACTTTCCCTGCGATTTTCATGAGAATCTGAGAATTGACGTGTTCTACACCTTTACCGAAATATGACAACAAAATGGCAAACTTTGCTAGCATATTTTCAAATATTATTTCACCACAATCAAGCAAGCATATGTAGCAAATAATTCTCCTTAGGGTATTTCTTTAATCTTTGATTCCCTTTTTAACACATACATGTAGAATAATTTGTACCAAAAATGATATGTATATTTGTAATGTTGGGTGTCCGAGTAACAATTTCATCAGGATTTTCCGGATTTCACCAAGTAATGTTGAAAGAGAACTACTGAAAAATCAGCGAGTTTTTCTGAAGATCTACGGCAATTGAAGACGTAAGCTTTTCCTGGCTCACACAAGACTCAATTTTCTATCGACAAGGGGATACTATTTATTCATTGATATTCATTGACATATATACATATATATATATATATATATATATATATATATATATATATATATATATATATATAATATATATGATATATATAATAATAATATAATAATAATAATATAATATAAATAATATAATAATATAATAATAATAAGGTCGCCCGATACTTTGATGCATTTGCTGTCATCTTGTGCAGCTTATGCGGTCTCGGCCTTTATCCATCGCCATAACGCGGCCATACGAGTGCTGTACTATTTTCTTCCAGATTGGCAAAATAAATAAATAGGGCAAATCACAAAGGCTGTGCCCCTATGTGAGTATTAATATTTCATAAATGTAATTATCGAGAAATAAACATCAAGTGACAACATGAATAATAACAGGGTAACAATAAACCGTCAACAAAGGTGGGCTTCATGTAACTATTCACAATCAAATCGAGAATCACAAAGTCAGAGACTGTCCGTGTCATGATTCGATACGAAATAATTATAGTAACCATCTTATTACAATTTCAAGAATAATCAAGTCGAAATAACGCAAGTGAATTACGAATTATACAAGATAATTGTGGTAATGATAGCTGATGATTGTTTTATGAATAATGGTGCAAGGGTCTGGCTGTAATGAATATTTACCTCTTCAATTTTTTAGCAATTAGCTATTCTTCATTTCAATTAAATTTCGTACCCTGATTCTATCATTTGATAATAAAAATTCTTCAAAGCATTTTTGAATCTATTTTGTGAGAAGTTCGTACGAATATCGTGAGGTATGAAGTTATATACTCTTGGAGCTAGAATGATGAGGTCGATGTTGGTGTTTCCTCGAGTTTGGTAGTGGTGTGATATATGAAAGTGTAACTACTTTGGTTTTGAATATAATTAAAGGAAATGAAAACTTCTCTGATTATTTTATTTTAACTCGTGACAGATCGTGATAACAACTCGTTAACATGGTAATCATACATGTACAGGATGAATAATGCATATCCTAACATCCCCCTCTTATTGAAATATGACTATCTATAAATCAGAAACGAAAACGATTTGGGGGTCTGACACAACGACCAAATCTAGAAAACCTAACTGGAGACTTTCTACTATATGTAGTACAATAATTATCTAAACCTGTTTCTTCTGTCTCTATTTTATCACAGTCATTTTCATCATATTCTTGATCATCATTATCTATTTTAATGTAATATTTTTCAGTCTTTTTATAAGGATCATTTTCTGAAGAACCTCTTTCACAGATTCTACTAGTTGAAGGTTCAGGTGAATGTTTGTTATTGTTTTTATCAAGATAATGATGTTTTATGAATTTTCTATTTCTAATAATTTTTGAACCATTATGAGTCTTCAGCAGATACGTTCTGAAATTTAGTTTTTTCAAAATGATAGCAGGAGTCCATATACTTTTGGGCGACAACTGAACTAATACCTGCGAATTGATTTTCAATGGTGGTAAGTTTCGAACACCTTTCCTATTATAATTTAATTCTTGTTTGAGTTGATTTTGTGTTAAACTGTCAGAAATACTGTTTTCGTCAACCACTTGAGGTAAAAGGGTTTGTTTTGTACATGGTAAAATACATCTCAACTTTCTAGACATAAGTATTTGGGATGGAGAGAAATTTTCAACCACAGGCATATTGCGATAAAGTAAAAGTGCAAGATAAATGTCTTTCTGATCCTCGACGCACTTTTTGAGCAGATTTTTTGCAGTTTGAACATGTCTTTCTGCCATTCCATTAGATTGAGCAAAAGTGGGTGAACTCATGATATGGTTGAACTCCCACTCTTTTGAGAATTTTTTGAATATTTCTGAAGGGAATTGAGGACCACCATCTGAAATCACAGTTTGCGGTATGCCATGTCTTGCGAAAATTGCCTTCATGATTTTAATTATACAACTACTACTAGTATCGTGTGTTAATTTTTCCATTTCAACGAATTTAGAATAGTAATCAATAATCAACAAATATTTTTCCCTGTTGATCTCGAAAAGGTCGCAACCCACCTTATTCCATGGTATAGATGGAATTCCATGAGACATTAGGGGTTCAGATACTTGCGACTTGGAATATTTTTGACAAATACCACAACTATTGATGAATTGTGTGATATCGTTCGTCATGGTAGGCCAGAAAATTGAATCAGTTGCTAACTTCAAACATTTTCGTGTTCCTAAATGATTATAATGAATTTTTCCTAACATTTCCCTTCTCATACTATGTGGAATCACAAGACATTGGCCTTTATATAGTAAATCATTTATAAGAACAAGTTCGTGTCTATATCTGAAATATTGTTTGATCTGATCATTAACTTTTTTGTTCGTCGTTGGCCATCCATTCAAAACCATAGTTTTCAATATTGATAATTCTTTGTCCTGGTTAGTTTTCTGAATAATTTCTTGACGTTTCTCATCAGTTATATTAATTTCCGAAGCTATCATACAGACTTGGGCATTTAATTCCATTTCAAAGTTATCAGAATCAGTATTATCATTGATATAAGCCCGTGATAGAGTATCTGCAACAATTAATTTTTTTCCTGGCTTATATCTGAGCTCTATGTCGTATTTCTGAATTTGTAACATCATTCTTTGGAGACGAGCTGGGCATTTGTTCAATGGTTTTTTGTTGATAGATATCAAAGGAAGGTGATCCGTTTCAACAACAACTTTTTTTCCAAATATATATTCATGAAATTTATTGAGACCGAAACAAATAGCCAGCATTTCTTTCTCAATTTGCGCATATCGGGTCTGAGTGTCTGTGAGTACTTTTGAAGCATATGCGCAAGGTAAACCTTCTTGCAACAGTACAGCACCCAATCCCGATTTAGAGCTATCTACAGATACTGTTGTTTCTTTTGAAACGTCAAAAAATTTCAGTACTGGACTTGTTACCAAGATATTTTTTATGTTTTCGAAAGCCTTATCTTGTTCTTGACCCCAAACAAATAAATTATCTTTTTTTAACAATTCTCGTAAAGGAGTTGATTCAGTAGAAAAATTTGGAATGAATTTATTCAAATATGTTATCATTCCAAGAATTCTCTGAACGTCTTCCTTACATTTGGGCGTCGGCATATTTTTTATTGCGATTATTTTATTTTTATCAACTGCTAACCCTTGTTCGGAAATAATGTGACCCATGTATTTAATACTTTTTTGGCCAAATTTACATTTACCCAGATTGAACTTCACATTATTACTTCTGGCAACCTCCAAAACTCTTTTTAATCTGAGGTCATGTTCAGTTTTATTCCTTCCCCAAACAATTATATCATCAATGTAGACATCAGAACCCTCACACTGACTGAAAATTGTTCGGAATCTTTCGTGATATACCTCTGGTGCGGATTTGATCCCAAACGGTAACCTTAGAAATTTATATCGACCAAAAGGAGTGCCGAAAGTACATAATTTAGAACTTTCTTCATCCAACTGTATTTGATAAAAACCACTAGCAGCGTCTAAGGTACTAAAAACTTTTGCACCTGTCAATTTTCCAACTATCTCATCAAGAGTCGGAATTTGACAATACTCTCTTTTTATTGATTTATTGAGGTCTTTGGGATCCAGACAAATCCTCAAAGAACCATCTACTTTTTTAACCAAAACTAGAGCGTTAACCCAATCACTAGGTCCATCCACTTTTGCTATTATTTTCTGTTCCTCTAGATTTTTCAAACAAGTTTTTAGTTTAGGTAGTAATGGCAAAGCAACTCTACGAATAGGATGTACTACTGGTTTGGCGTCATCTGTCAAATCAATATGGTACTTTTTCGATAAACAACCTATGCCTGAAAATATCTCACCATACTCTTTAACTAAATTGTCATAATAATTTATATCGATGTTGTCTACTAAATTAATGATATTCAACTGTTGACAGGACGGTAATCCTATGATTGCCTGACTATTTGAATTAACGACAAAAAATTCTAGAAAAAACTCATTGTCTTTATAAAAACATGGGATCTTACAAACGCCAACAACATTGAGTGGATCTCCTGTATATGATTTCAATTTAATTTCAGTTCTCTGTATTATTTTATCAGATAAACGTACCTGCTTCAAATGTTCAATCGAAATTATGTTACACATTGCCCCTGTATCGATTTTCAACTTCAAATTGACATTGTTGACAATCAAATTGGCATACCAAACATTACCTGAGCCTTCGAACTTTATACAGTCTATTTCTATGGAATCTATAAACAAAGAATCATTATTATTTTCGAATTTGCTCACACAAGTATTTTCCCTTTCGATTTCATGAACTTTTCTGTTTCTACAAACTTTGGAAAAGTGATTTTTTATTTTACAAATACTACAGTATTTACCATAAGCTGGACATTGATTCAATTCATGTGTTCTACCACATTTTGAACATGACACAATTTTTCTATTTTTATCAATACTTGTATGAGCATTTTTATTTTTATGAAATTGAAACCCACTTTTCTTATATTTCGAAAAATCATGTGTTTTCTTGATAGTATCCACTACAGACAAACTATTATCATTACTCATTTCTTTGCACTGTTTTCTGGCCTTTTCCATAACTTTACACAGTTCTATGGCTTCATCCAAAGTATAACTGTCATTCTGTAGCAATTTTTCTCTGACTTCGTTATTTCGTACTCCACAAATAATCATGCACTTGATGAGACCATCATTCAGAGTGTCAAACTTACATTTCTTCGCCTGCTCCCTCAAATCAACTATAAATGCTTCCAATGATTGTTCAACTTGCTGTCTCATTGTGAAGAATATGTATCTTTCGTACGACAGATTTTCTTTGGGCAGAAAATGTTGTTCAAACTTCTTCAGAAGGATACTCAGTTTATCCCGATCCGCAACTGGTATATCGAAAGTTGTGTAAATTTTGAAACTCTCCTTGCCAATGTAATGTAACAATTGAGCACACTGTGTACTCTCGGATTTCTTATTCACTTCCGAAGCTTTCAAATAGTTCTCAAACCTAGATCTCCAAACTTCCCAGTTCTCTGCTACATTGCCTACCATTCTCAGTGGACTGATACCTCTTTCAGCCATGTTGATGCTCCAAATCACAATTATTTTACAATTCTTCGATTCTGGGGTAGCTTATAGTTCACAGAAGTTCGTTTTTGACTGACTGCGCCATGTAACTACTTTGGTTTTGAATATAATTAAAGGAAATGAAAACTTCTCTGATTATTTTATTTTAACTCGTGACAGATCGTGATAACAACTCGTTAACATGGTAATCATACATGTACAGGATGAATAATGCATATCCTAACAGAAAGGATTTATTTTTTCTTTTGAATGAATTTCATTAAAATATATTTGTCTGGTGTCTAATACTCTCAACTCGTTTTAAAGGAGATAGCTAGGGTAGCTCCTTTCTTTTCTGTAAATTATTTTCAGAATGAGTTTTTGTATCACTTCCAGGTGAGCATTTGCGACTCCTCCCCATCCTAATGTACCATAGGAGATACGCGATTCAACAAGTGCGTAATAGATCATTTCCAGGTGGGCTAAGTCTAGTACCCTATATAAGTCATGTGAAACAGTTGCTACCAAACTCATTTCGATATTCCAGGAATTTGAAATGGAATCAACGTTGAACGGGACTATAATTCCTGTGGATTTCATATATTCTGTTATATTTCAGGAATCACTAACTACGCAATCAACGTGGAACAAAATTATAGAAATAATATGGGCCCTTCTGGACAGCCAAATAATAATGTTCCAGTCGACGGTCTCACCATCAGTGGGGTATCTGCCACCATGAAAGGACCATTTTCTATGCCAGTCTATATCCTGTGTGCTTCTGGAGCCTGCAATAATTTCAAATGGTCTAATATAAATATCAAGGGCAACGCCAAACCCAGCAAATGTAACATACATCCTTCAGGTTTCAATTGTTGATGAAAAATAAAATGATTTACAGTATCTCGGGTTTCATTTAATATTCAAAATATCCAGGCATAAAAAACACGGGTCTGATACAACTCCGTGATTTCAACATTGTAGGTTATGATATGATATATATATATATATATATATATATATATATATATATATATATATATATATATATATATATATATATATATATATATTTGATCGGCTAGGCTTCCGCGGTTAGAAATGTGCTGGCTGGAACTTCCGGTTGATCCGCGTCTGGAATGATTTACTTGTCTACGTTTCGGCTCCCATTTCGGAGCCATTTTCAAGACTTAGTGACCTTGCGTCTAGGTCTGAGTTTTCTTACTAGCTGGCTATCATCACTGGAGATCGAGGATTGAAGGTTGGTGGGATTTAAGGGTTCATTAGTAATTATGGCAGGATCAGGGATCGGACGGTCGATGGGAGGTTCGAACGGATTAGTTTCCACGTCGGAGTAAATAGAAGTATGTCGGAGCAAGAGTGGTTTCCAGGTATTGGGGAGTCTTTGAGAATCGTCGCGTTTATTGAGGCAGTTGGGACGTTTTTCGATTTCAATGGCTTCACGGGTAACTCTGGTTTGGAGGGTTTTGGCTGTGGCAATGGTTTTGGTGTTTTTGAAATCTATTTTGTGGCCTGTTTCTAAATGATGTTGGAATAATGCTGAGTTTGTGTCAGAATTACGGACTGCTAGTTCGTGTTCATATGCTCTACAGGACACTCGTCGGTTGGTCTGGCCGATGTATGTTCTGGGACAGTTAGAGCATGGTATTTTATATATTCCTTGGGTTTCATTGGGGATTGTGTCTTTGGGTGTTCGAAGGTAGGTGGATATTTGGTTGTTAGCTGTGAAAATGGTTTTGATGTCATGTCGTGTCAGAATTCGACTTATTTTATCAGTAACACCATGAATATATGGAAGGAAAGCTTTTTGTCGTTCAGGTTCGTCCTTCGGGGGTCTAGGGTGAAGATCTCGGGTTTGCTGGAGTTTAATAGACTTGTGGATTTGGGAATCGGAAAAATCGTTTTGGGTAAGTGCGGATTTGAGCTTTTCCATTTCATTGGATCTATTGTGGTTATCGGTGAGTTTGAAGGACCTATGTATGAGAGAATTCAGAACCGAATTCAATTGTGCTGGGTGATGATGAGACTTGGCATTGAGGTACCGGTTTGTATGGGTTGGTTTGCGGTAGACGGTGTGGGTGAAAGAATTGTTGGACTTCCTGATGAGAACATCCAGGAATGGGAGGGAGTCGTCCTTTTCTATTTCCATAGTGAATTGTATGTTGGGGTGAATGGTGTTAAGGTGGGTCAGGAATGTTGGTAGGGTTTCAAACCCATGAGGCCAAATGGCAAAGATGTCATCTACGTATCTGAGCCAGCAAGTGGGCTTGAGTTCAGATGTGTCGATGGCTCTGGTTTCGAAGTCGACCATGTAGAGGTTTGCAAGAACTGGGGAGAGGGTGGAACCCATCGGAGCTCCTTTCACTTGTTTGTAGATTTTGCCCTGAAATAGAAAGTATGTACTTGACATAATACAATGGCTGATGAGGTTGAGATTGTCTCTAGAGATATGATGTTTGGTTTCTAAAACACTCAAGGTTTCAGCTAAAGGAATATTCGTGAAAAGAGATGCTACATCGAAGCTTACGAGAATGTCTGTTGGTCGGAGGTTGAAGGTTTTGAGTGTTTCAATGAAATGAAAAGAGTTTTGGATATACGACGAACACTGTTCTACTAGAGGTTGGAGGATGTTTGCTAGGTATCTGGAGAGGGGTTGCGTTGGGCAGACAAAGGCGCTATATATGGGACGGAGTGGGATATTTGGTTTGTGTATTTTTGGGAGGCCATATATTCGGGGAATGCGCGAAGATTTCTCCCTCGGAATGAGAGCTTTCTTCTGGTCATCCGGGATATTGGAGTTATTGATGAGGGTTTTGGTCTTTTTCTCGAGATACGTTGTGGGATCTCTTGAAGTGTGTTGGTATTCAGGGAAGTTGATCAATGTTGTCATCTTTTCAATATAGTCTGTGGTGTTGAGGATCACAGTGGCGTTGCCCTTATCGGCTGGTAGAATGATGATATCTGGATTGTTGTGGAGATTCTTGAGGGACCGTCTCTCAGCTAGGGTTACATTGGATTGGGGGACTTTGGCTCTTCTCAGGAAGGAAGCAACATCTTGCCTAGCTTCTTCGGCAGTGTTCTTAGGAAGATGAGAGATGGCTGCTTCAGTCTGAGTTATAATGGTTTCGACTGGAATAGATCTAGGAGTAATCGAGAAATTGAAACCTTTTGATAAAATGTTGTGGGCAGCTGGGTCAAGTGGAGTGTCAGAAAAGTTGTGGACTAAAACTGGGGAGTCCGCTGGGGATGATTGTGGAGATTTTAGCTTGAGTAGTGCTGAGAGCTTTTTTTTTGAGTGCTGGTTTTCTCATTGGCAATATGATCGACTTTTTCATGGGATATTCTGACGAAAGTGTCCCAGATTGTTGGATGAATTTTTGAAACGGAAAGTTCACCAAAACATTGATGAAGGGATGAGTTGATGAAGTGTAATTTACTTCTTATGTCGTGAATGGTATTTCGAATAAGAGCGAAACTAGCATATTCTAAGATGTGTTTAGTATGGAACTATTTGATGTGGTGTTTCAGACGGAATGACTTGGGAATAACTTGATGCGTTCTGCAGGATTTAGGGAAGGCGAAGTCACAAAGGAGTTTGGATTTCTGGATGAGGAGTGATGAATAGGTTTTAGTAATTTTGAGTGTTT
This sequence comes from Zygogramma bicolorata, assembly GCA_032362365.1. Lineage (NCBI taxonomy): Eukaryota > Metazoa > Arthropoda > Insecta > Coleoptera > Chrysomelidae > Zygogramma > Zygogramma bicolorata. The sequence continues at coordinate 37,047 of JAVJAQ010005864.1, forward strand.
CCTTACCGTAAAGGCGTACTATTTGATCGGCTAG
>JAVJAQ010005865.1:0-54666 GCA_032362365.1 Zygogramma bicolorata
GCAAAAAGGTCCTCTCAGAGATTTTTCTCTGAAGACTGTGTTCCCATTGAAGTTCACCAACCGTCGGAAATCGAATCATCGAAACGACACGTTGGCAGCAATATCGTTTCGAGTTCACGTGAAAGATTCGAACCAAGAGGACGTCAGTCGGATTCATTAGTTCAGAATCTAGTAGACTTTCAACCTTATTCTTCTGAACCTATGAAAGGCAGAAATGTGAACTTGGCCACTTATAACTCTTCCGTAAGGTTCCGAGACGAAATTGAAGACGGGACTCATAGGAATTACAATCGGGACTATTTTCACGAAACCAATAATTCATCTTTCGATTACTCAAATAGATTGAGACATCTGCAGTTAGACCACCTTGATGGTGATTATTCTGCAAGCAGACCACATGAGGTTAGAAATCACTCACCGATTCGTGTTTATGACACTTCTTCTAAATTCGATATCAGTCGTTGGCGTTTACAGTATGATGGAATTTCGAGCGTTACAACGTTTTTGGAACGCGTCGAAGAATTGAGATTGTCTCGTGGCATGCCCAAGGAGAGACTTCTTCAGTCCGCTCCTGAGCTATTCACCAAGGATGCACTTCTTTGGTATCGAATGGGGCAATTTTCATCATGGGATGATCTCACTAAGAAGTTGCGTGTTGCCTTCCAACCTATGGATTATGAGGAGTCCTTATGGGATGAAATTCGCCGAAGGACTCAAGGGGCGCAAGAGAGAGTCATAAATTTTATATCGGTAATGGAGAATTTATTTCGAAAATTATCACAAATACCAGATGAACAAAGTCGTATTCAAATAATTAGACGGAATTTATTGCCATATATTCAAAGTCGCTTGTCTTTGCAATCGGTTAGTTCACTGTCGGAATTACTTCAACTTGCACGAGCTATTGAAGAGACTGAATGGCGCATTCAACGGTTTTGTCCCCCTCCCACGAATGTAAGACAATTACTTGAGCCAGAGTTAGCTTACAGAAGGCCAACAAATGCTGCGGTTTCTGTTGTTGATTCGGATCAACGTCTCCAGAAAAGATCAGATGTGTTGGTTTCTGTTGAAGAGAATAAGGCTCAGTTGAATTGTTGGAACTGTAATGGTACTGGCCATAGGTTCCGGAAATGTGAAAAACCAAGACGCTTATTCTGTTTCAAATGTGGGCGTGAGGATGTGACAAGTAAAAGTTGTGGAAATTGTTCAAAAAACTCGCGAATTGCGAGACAGTAAGTCGGTTGTCATCGCATCTACAGGGCGAATCAACAACGCCCTTCCACAATCCCGGCACTCGAAAAGTTATTTTAGATTTTGTCATTGCTCATGCAAGAAATGACCAGAGACCGTATTTGAATGTTTGTATTCTTGGTAAACAATTTTTAGCTCTGCTTGATAGCGGTGCATCGCGAACTATCCTAGGCGGATATGGATGGAAAGTCCTTCGGCATATTTGTAAATTGGATGGGTCACCTAATAAGGTTTGCACGGTAGCAAATGGCCAGACCTGTGAAAGTTTAGGTCAGGTTTCGTTACCAATTGAATTACAGGATCGCGTACAGGTGATGGATGTCTTAGTTGTTCCTTCTCTACCACATGGCTTGATTCTGGGCATTGATTTTTGGTCTCAAATGAAAATCATTCCAGACCTGTACACCGGAGAGTGGAACTTTCGATCTGAAATACAGGTGGATAACCCTCAGATTTGTGGTATTCAGGACATGAGCTCTTTGAATCTGAAACAACGGGCTATCCTAGACGAGACAATCGATGTGGCTTTCTCTAGTATGGGTAAGAACTTAGGATGTACACATCTCGTAGAACATGTGATACATACCACTTCTCTACCTATTAAACAGAGGTATTACCCAATTTCCCCTGCTCTTCAAAAAATTGTCAATGAGGAGCTTGACGAAATGTTAGCCAAGGATATAGTTGAGCCATCCAACTCACCCTGGTCTTCTCCAATTGTTATGGTGAAGAAAAATGATGGACGATGGAGGTTTTGCGTCAACTATAAGCGGTTGAATGCTGTTAGTACACCTGACGCTTACCCAATACCGTACGTCAGTGCGATATTAGACAAGCTTCGTGACGGTCGCTATTTATCAACGCTGGACATCAAATCAGCTTACTGGCAGATTCCTGTGGCTTTGGAGTCACGCCCGTTGACAGCGTTCACCGTACCCAACCGGGGCCTTTTTCAATTCAAGCGAATGCCGTTTGGGTTACACTCAGCTCCCGCTACTTGGCAACGGCTCATCGACCGTGTTCTTGGTGCTGACCTTGACAGCTACACCTTTGTCTACTTAGACGACGTCATCATTTGTACTTCCACTTTTGAGAAACATATGGAGGTGTTAAGTGAGGTGATAAAACGCATTAGCGAAGCTGGATTGACTCTTAATAGGGAAAAGTGTGCCTTTTGCCGCTCAGAGTTACGTTATTTGGGGTACGTGGTAAATGAGTTCGGGCTCATGGTTGATCCTGAGAAGGTTAGTGCAATCTTGAACATACCCACTCCCCGAAACATATCTGAGGTCAGAAGGATTGTTGGCCTAGCATCCTGGTACAGACGTTTCATCCCTTCGTTTTCTTCGGTTGTTTCTCCCTTAACCCAACTAACACAGAAGAACCGACCCTTCATTTGGGACGAAAAGTGCGAAACAGCACTGAAATCTGTCAAACAGAACCTCGTATCTGCTCCTATTTTGGCTTGCCCAGACTTCAACCTACCATTTTATGTCGAAACTGACGCTTCTGACTATGGTCTCGGCGCTATTCTTTCTCAACGTCACCCAGATGGTGAGAAAGTTATATGTTATCTGAGTCGTTCGCTCACAAAGAATGAAAGAAAATACTCAACAACGGAGAAAGAATGCCTAGCTGTTTTATTTGCTGTGGAGAAACTCCGACCATATTTGGAAGCTACAAAGTTCACAGTCATCACAGATCATTTCAGTCTCAAATGGCTCTTTAACATAAAAGATCCTGTCGGGAGAATTGCCAGATGGGCACTCAGGCTACAACAATATGACTTCGATATTCTCCATCGCAAAGGAAAAGATCATCTGGTGCCAGACGCTTTGTCTAGAGCTGTTCCCTGCGTGGAGATCATCGATGATCATGTTGTTGCACCTGAACAGTCCACTGACAGATGGTACAAAAAAATGTGTGAGAATGTCACCAGGTTTCCTAGAAAGTACCCGTTATGGATGATCGATAATGGGAAACTTTATCGAAAGACAAGGGCTCCATATCCGGACTTATCTAACAGCGAATGGCTGCTTGTTGTACCTCGCAGTCAAAGATCAGATATCATAAAAAGTCACCATGACCCTCCAACATGTGGGCATTTAGGAGTGGCGAAGACGGTTGCTAGAATTTGCCAAAAGTTCTATTGGACAAAATTGAGAGCTGATGTTTCAAGGTACATTCGAAAGTGTACGACATGTATTCGGACGAAACCCGAACAGAAAGCTCCAATCGGACAAATGCTATCCACTCAAGTTTCAGCTACGAGACCGTGGGAACTAGTGAGTGTTGATCTAGTTGGTCCACTCCCACGTTCTGTCGCTGGTTTTCGGTATATTTTTTCGGTAATGGACTGTTTCAGCAAATATGTTTTATTATTTCCTCTTCGTTCAGCAACGGCCACTGGTATCGTGAAATGGATGGAGGATCACGTTATTTTAGTATACGGTGCACCCAAGAAAATTATTGTTGATAATGGTGCCCAATTTACCAGTAACCTTTTCAAAAATTGCATGGCCAAGTATCTCATCAAAATCAGATACACCGCGAATTACCACCCACAGGCAAATCCGGTAGAAAGAGTTCACCGAGTCATCAAGACTATGCTTAGTGCCTATGTGTCGGAGGACCAAAGAAATTGGGACAAGTGCCTCGCAAAAGTTGCTTCTGCAATTCGCTCTGCCAAACACGATGTCACGGGCGTCACCCCAAATTTAGTCAACTTCGGTCGTGAAGTAAGACTAAACGGGTTGGAATTCGATGAAGTTCCTGAAAATCAGGCTGACAACCCCGAGCGACTCATAGCGTTGGGAAAATTGTTCGCGGATATTAGGAGGCGTTTGAAAAACGCATACGAAAGGAGTAGGATTCCATATAATTTGAGGCATAGAAGTGAAAAATTCAAAATCAATCAATTAGTTTGGAAACGAAATTATGTGTTATCTGACGCAACAAAGAATTTTACACAAAAATTAGCACCAAAATTCAGTGGTCCTTTCAAAATTGTTCGCATTGTGTCTCCATGGACTTACGAGTTACAAGACGAGAATAATAAGTCTGTAGGAATTTGGAATGCCAAAGATATCAAAGCTCACCCTCCAGACAAAGATCAAATTTGATATCTAATTTGTTTTCGTTTTCTTGTTGCACTATTTAGTCTTTCGTTTTTTTAAGACATGTTATGATTATCCTGTTGTTATGAAAAGTTTCTACGAAACTTTCTTCAGGGAAGGGTGGTGTTGTTACATGTTTAATTTGTAAACGATTCAGAGCTGAATTTTATGCTACCTTGTGTGCATTCTGACCCTTTTCGTACTTTCATCATTTCTCGCTTTTTCTTTGTTTGGCTTTCGTGGATTCGCATCGAAGTATCTTCCGTATATCGGTCGTAACACAATCTGTCTGCTCAAGGAAATCACCTTATACGATTCTCATTTGTATTTTGCCTTGGTGATTGTTTTCGAATTGGTCTGTCACTTCTGACATACACCAGCGAATTTTGGGTAAAAGAAAAGGAAAAGTCTCTAGCTGTCCAAAGGTTTGGAGCTTCTGGCGTCGTTTTATGCGGATTATCCTTGAAATCTTTCGAGACAAGTTTGGAAAAATAAGTGGTCCGGTTTCTCTGAAAAACCACACACCTTTGTGGATTGGATTTCCAACTGCTTCTCATAAGATTTTGCATACCTACCCAATCACTTCGAGGCCAACCAATATCACAGGTTAGTTATATTCAGATATAATTGCAGGCATATTTATGCATGCGCTCATCCGCCTTTCACTTTTTGGGCCTTCTTCTGAAAACAATTCCTCAAGGTAATATTTATTTTTAGGCCTCTGACCATTACCTCGTATCGTACGTGTGCGTCCTTCCGAATCCCATTATACTGCACAGTCGATAGTAAGGAGCCTACAGAGACACCCTTCATGTCAAGGTCGATTTGAAGGATTCGCAGGGCCCCGATATCTTGTCGTGCTGACAGCTGTTACTACAACTGCTATTTCGTCGAACGGGGACATTTACAGATAAGCACTCTCTTGAATATAAGGTTAATTTGACTGATTCATTCAAAATTATCGAAATTCATCACCTAGTTCACTAATCGCTGATAATGAAATTGAAAGTACTGTAAACTTTAAGTATATATACTGAAAGGACCTGAAAGAATCATATACTGATCAGATTCATGAACTTTGATAATTTCCTACCGTAGTCAGAAGAATCAACAATCAATAAATTAAGAAAGCACCGTTCCACAGTTCACCTTGTTATATATCTGTTTATTGACATTTTGAAGAAGCAATACAGGCGACGTCCTTTCGCTTCTTGTTTTCTTTACCCACCCCCTTCTTCACTGAGCAAGGGTCTGTTAAGGCATTCAGTTCTTCCTTCCGTCGAGTTTATTTCCTTGAGGAAGGGAAGAACGTAGCACAGCTTCTGAATAGGATATGGCAGGTTTTTCTGCAATGTGCTCAGCGGAATAGTCTGCTTATATCCAGATGAGCTGGCGACTGCGTTTATATCTGCAATTTCCATCTAAAATGAGTGATCATCGTTTCAGAAAAAAATATCAAGTGCCCAAAGGAAAAAAAATTTTGCCACCCAGCCGAAAAATACGAGAAAATTTTTGGCTCACCCTGTATACGTCTGAAAAAACACACACACTGTATGAGCTAACCCACCCCACATGAAAAATATTTGGATGTCATGAGCAATCGGGACACTTTGACAGAAAAAGGTTTTCGACACACACTGTATATGCCGTTCGAAAAACTCATACACTGAGCTAATGGAAAAAGTTTCGACACACGCTGTATATGCCGATCGAAAAACTCACACACTGAGCCAACGGAAAAAGTTTTCGACACACACTGTATATATGCCGTTCGAAAAACTCACACACTGAGCCAGCGGAAAAAGTTTCGACACACGCTGTATATGCCGTTCGAAAAAATCACACTAAGTCAACGGAAAAAGTTTCGATCTGTATATGCCGAAGATCGCACTCAACCAGTATGAGAGCCGTTTTGCGCGAAAAAACACTCCCGAGTATGAAGGAAAAAAGGTACTTACATTTTTCGTTTGAAGACACTGGACACAAACACAACACTTTGTTGATTGAGAAAGAGAGAGCGTATTGACTGAGATGTTCACTCGTCGAATTCTCGAAGCAAAATGATGCGCGTCGCTTGTCGATCATAGCCAAGTTGACGCAATCCCCTCCCGCGCCGCGTCTATCTCGTTGACCTCTAGAAGAATATGACAGCATTGCCTCAACGTACCACCCACATGTGTCATGAACGCCGCCTGAAGCGAAAGACGCTTCCAGTTCAAATATTCCCGCTCGAAATGGGTGCGGTTCTACGATGCCGCCCGAACGTTTCCGATCTCCGAAGCGAAAGACGCCGCGTATGACCTTCTGCATTTCTCGGAAAAGCACTTGCGTCATCTGGGATTCCCCACGTATTTTGTTTTGCAAGTCTCAGGCGACAGTGAGACGCATGACCTTCTGCAATTCTCGGAAAAACGCATGAGTCATCACGTTTGTTTTCGTAAACAGCTCGGCGGTTGGGATTCACCCGAAAACCCATTAATCATTCGATGATATCTTTGACGAACATGCCGACAAAAGAGCCGCCTTGCACGTGAGCCTGGGAACTCGCCGTTCGAACTTTTGCAGGTCTCGACATGTCGGCGACGACCGTTAGCGGACATGGGCGGAGTACCAACGGGGTAACGGGGTCCACGACCGTGCCCGCTGACATAGGCGTACTATGTTCCCTAAATCGCTCGATATACGCTAAGGGGTTTCTAGGACCGGGATCTCGGTCACAGAAACCCCTTTGCTATACTACTTCTCTCTGATAACAAACTTTGGTAAAGTTTTTGAAAAACTACTCAAAACTAGAATGTGTAGCTTTCTTGAGAAGTTTAAATTATTGTCCAATTCACAATTCGGGTTTCGATCTGGAAAATGTACGCAAGACGCCTTGATTGAGTTAACCAGACACATATATAGGGCACTTGATAAAAGTAAACCCTGCATTGGAGTATTTTTAGATCTGTCAAAAGCGTTCGACACGGTCAATCACGCCATTTTATTGAAGACCTTAGATAATATTGGAATAAGAGGAAATGCACTCGCCTTATTGACATCATATTTGACACAGAGAAGACAATTCGTCAAAATAAATGGAACCATCAGTAACGCCGAAGAAATAAAATGTGGAGTGCCGCAAGGAACAGTCCTTGGACCAATACTTTTCTCCATATATGTGAATGGATTGTTCTCTGTCGGGAGTGCTGGAAACAATTGGGCTGATGTGAAAAAAAATGCAGAATGCGATCTGGCGTCAATGAAAAATTGGTTTGACTGCAAAAAACTGTGTTTGAACATAGAAAAAACTTGTTTTATACCATTTGGAAGTTACCAGTCCTCCCTCCCTGAATTCGATACATTATCAATCACTGAAGAAATGAGGATAAAATCTGTAAAACACATGAAATATCTTGGCGTTATGATCGACTCTCACCTAAGATGGGATCATCATATCAATTACGTGGTGAAAAAGTTGAGATGTGTTTTATATAAATTCCGCCGATTTCAAAATATATTAGACCTGAAACAAAATAAAATAATTTATTTTAGTTTAGTACAAAGTCATGTGAATTATTGCATAGCAGCCTGGGGAGGAGTTTCGAAAATACACCTGAAGCCTCTTGAAGTAATTCAGCGAAGATTTTTGAAAATCATGCTGAACAAGGGATTCAGATATGACACCAACGAATTATATAAAGAAATCAAGATTTTGGATGTCAGACAATTACATTACAAGGCCTTATTGATAAGCCAATTCAAACGGAGAACTGACCTCAATTCATTCAATCATACGTACAGCACGCGTAATAAAATACGATTTATTCCCCCACATATGACAAAAACAATAGGTAAAACACGAGTATCTTGGACCTAGAATGTTCAATAACCTACCCCTCCACGTACAGGACTGTTCCTCTTTATCTAAATTCAAGAAATTAGTAAATAAACACATTTCTGACACACCTCGTTTAACAATACACAACATCCTCGATGACAACTGAAAATGTATCAATATCAACTTTCATCTTCAATCATAATTTCCTTAAGTACTATATTAGTATATAAGCGATATCTGTTTTCTGCTCTAGCCTAAACGTTAATTGTGTTTTAACGCATTTATATGTATGTATATGTTTATATGGCTCACTCTAGTGAATACGTTTTATATATTTTAAACTTAAAATTTTTTATGTATTTTATCACGTACAAGGATTCTTTTCTTCTGTGAATTATCATTTATTCGTCAACCATGTGTAACATGTGATTTGTGATATTATTCGACATTTTGATGAATAAATATATTGTATTGTATCCCCAGCTTAATCACCAAGTTCATTTCATATTGAATAAATTAGCGAAACATCGTTTTGTTGTTCGAAATCTGTTTTTCCTCTATTGATATTCTAAATTTATTAGTATGCATGTTTACTCCTCCCTCAACTACTGCATTATATATGTTTTAGCAACTGTACTGTAGAATCACTGACCCATTAGTTTTTCAGAAAAAGATCAGTATAATTTGTTTGAAAAAACCTCTAGATAATTGTGAACCATCATTTTTGTTCAATGGCATAGTAATGGTTTCCAGGAATTGGGAAGCCTTTGTGAATCGTCTCGTTTGTTGAAGCATTGAGGACGTTTTTCAATTTCTATTGCTTCGCGAATTATTTTTGGAAGGGAGTGTTTTTGCTGTGACAATGGTCTTCGTGTTGTTGAAGTCAACTCTGTGTCTGTTTTCTTAGTGATGTTTGAAGAGAGTCAAGGTCGATGTCCGAATTGCATACTCCTATAGTTCTTGCTCATAGGACCGGTTGGATACTCGTCGGGTCGTCTGTCCTATGTATGTTCTCGGGCAGTCGTGACAAGGAATTTCATATATTCCTTGTTGGATATTACATCTTTAGGTGAGCGCAGAAAAGAGGATATTTGATTAGTTTGCTGTAAAAACAGTCTTGATGTCGTGTTTTGTCAGAATTCAGCTCACTTTATCAGTGACTTTTCGAATGAACGAAAGTTTTCGAGCGTTCAGCTGGATCTTCCGGTGATTTTTCCCTCTAAATTCTTTGTGAAATTGAATTATGAATCAAACTTTCAGGAAATTAATTGTTCAACAAATTGTTGTGGATTGGTATATATCTGTACCTTCAGGAAGAACCATGCCGGACATGCGAACGCGACATGGTTCCTAAAGGTATAACACGTGCTGGTTAGAAATTTAAATTCGAAAATAATTTTAATCAATAGGAAATAGTGTTCGTACGAACAACGTATTAGTGTTGTTTTTATCAGATATCTTTTGATATCAAATGAAGTTTCACCTCCAGTCATCCATGTGTTACAATTTCGACTTTTACGACACATAACCTCTATTCACACTCAAGTTAAAAAATATGTTTAGCTTCGATCAGTTGTATCACTTGTGTTCTTTCCATTGTAGCATCCCTGATGATGATAATAAAGATTATCGAAAGCTTGGAATCAGTGCAATAAGACTTCTCTTATTGGGCTGCTGCATACCCCAAGATTTCAAAACTACAAAAACCATTGCCACGGCCAAATCCCTCCAGACCAGAATTACCCGCGAAGCCAGCGAAATTGAAAATCGTCTTAATTGCCTTAACAAACGCGACGATTCGCAAACACTTCTCAATATCTGGAAACCACTTCTGTCCCGTCATACCTCTGATAGACGATAAGATTGGAATAGACGATAAGATTGGAACATTTGCTGTAAAAGTTGAAACTTTTCCTGGAGATCAATTGATCAATTTTCTTCTCCTGAAGATGCTCACCTTGTTAGCAAACCGCGCTTTGAGTCCAAAAATCAGTTTGGTGTTAGGCTAATTGATATCTAGAAGTTTCAATCCGTCGTCATACCTCCTCAATTCCCACTTATCCGACTGAGACTTCTGTCGACGGTCCGACCCCTGACCCTTCTATGAATATCACACAAGTACAATAACCTTCAGTCCTCGATCGCTATAGTCACAGGTACTAATAGAAGACTTAGACCTAGGCGCCAAATCACTTCATCTTCGAAATGGCTCCGTAATGGGAGCCTAAACGTCGGTAAAATTGAAATTCAAACATTTTTGTTCCCCAAAATTGAATGAATAGTGTATATAAGCATCTTTTAAATGATGCAATAATGGCACACCTGGGTTTTCTCCATTTTTCTCGAATTCAAAATTGAAGGCAAAATCTTTGAAGGTCTTTATGGGGAGCACTCAGGCCCAAATATTCTTATTTCAATGATCATACTGTCTTCTATATATGTGAATTTATTCAGTACCCACTTTTTGAGCCCTAGATTACAAGAAAAAAAACTAAATGCGAAAGAAAGGACGATCTAAACCTACCTACAGCTCATCCAATCCATCCTGGCACAAACTCAGATACTTTTCCAGTTGCAGACTGGAAGTGTAGGCCATGACGAAATAAATAACACCTATATAAATAAATTTCAACACAGTGAACAATATAATAGGTGTTTTTTTTTATCTTGGTATATTTCACAGAGATTGCTGGGCATATGCGTTCTCCGTTCTGTGCCAATATGGATTAGACAAGCTGTAACAGCACGCTTTCTTATCTGTGTGTGTATCAGTACTCGGTTAAAAGTGATAAAAAAAACAGTTATTGGCTTTATTTAATGTGAGAGCTCTCTGAGAGAAAATCTTTCTTCTTGTATAATACCTCAACTTTTCAGAATAAGTCATCGAATATGGGTGTATCCTATGTGAAATTGTAATTTAAACATCTTTTGTTCTTTGAAATTTTTCGTAAAAATCAATGTCAATGTCAAAAAAGTCGCAGAGACAATTTTGCCCTTTTCTCAAGTGCCACCGCGGAAAATGAAATGAACGTTACCAGTGTATATCAGCCTACTAATTGTTATATTGTATGTTAGCTTCGTTGAAATGAAGGAAAAATATCACCCGGAAACCCTGGGTTCCCGGGTATTTTTTTTTCGAATTTAAAATTTAAAGAATTTATAAGACCTTTGAGGAAACCCAAAAATTCATTTTTCTTAGATCATGTCTTCTTTATACGTGATTTTTTTTTAAATTTCGATCCCTACATTTCGAAAAAAAAAACTTGAAAAAGAACATTTTTTACCCTCAGAGGGGGAAAGAGAGGGAGGTAATACAAAAATATGGCGAATGTTTTTTAGGCCATTCGCATGTCAAATCGAAATTTCATGATTAGGGTCATTTCGACTATCTCAACCCGAGAGACCCTTTGGCCATTGGCATTCTCCGATTCAAAATGCCCGAAAAAATTTATGACATACCGTTCCTTTTTCTATTTGGGAACTATGCAGAAGTTGTACAATTTTTAGGTTGGTAAAAATGGTAACCAAAAATTCTGTCGGATGTCGGTACAACACTGACGATAATCATGATAATATTATTGTCATGTTCCGATATTCCTGAACATGGAGATATCCGACTTATTACGACCTTGAAAAAAAAGAGAGGAAAGTTCTTAATTATTCCATTCCTTTCTACAGTGTAGCCAACATTAACAATGTATATAACTATGGTTATAAATCCAAAAATATCAGTAACAGTTCGACGTTCGACCATATATGTCAAAAGTCAAAGACCGAAAGACGTTCACTGTTCACTTTTACTTTTTACTGTTTATCTTGATTAATCGTTCAGTGCTGATTTTATTATACGTATTGTGCAATTTATTAGAATTTTTTTAATATTTTAAAAGTGTCTCAAGTGTGTTTAGGTATGATGGATGACCAAAACATAACGCTACTACCTGAAGACGTTCCCGGTGCAACTTTGAGAAGAGGCGTCAGTTTGCATGATCACGGTGTACAAGAGTTGAAAAGGTGGTTAGAATGTCGGGGTCTCAAAAAAACGGGCAAAAAGTCGAAGTTAATCGAAAGGTAATATTTTTTCCATACCCATTAAAATAAATGTATGTAAACTTTCTATATTCTAGGATAAAAAACTGTATAGATGCTGGTAGAGAAAACAGTATATTTTTGGGAGTTGATGGAGGATTGTGGTACGAAAAAAAGAAACATGCTGATCAGGCCTCTAGTTCTTCTGGATCAACATCTGCAGAACCTTCAACCAAGCCTTCAACACAGACTGTTGGGAAGTGGAATAAGTTTCCATCAGTAAATATACCCAAGTTTTTCAATAGAGGACACATTTATTCTTACATCGTTGGAACTCTTATTGAAGATGAGGATTGTGAGGTTACTTACGAGAGCACAACTGAAAAACCTTTCCGACGTGGTAAACAGTATGTTGATAGTGACTACATTCATGATGTGATGGATAAGTTGGTCGGAAACAGTTACATGCTCAAAGCTAATTGTTATAGTTCATTTCAAAAAAATGAAAAATATTCTGTTAACATTGAACTCAATAACTTGTCAGGAGCTGTGATATCAGGTCAATGTGAGTGCAAAGCATCAGCTTTGGGACGTTGCAGTCATGTTAGTGCTGTACTGTTATTTTTGGAAAAACATTGTATCGCAGAAGGACATTCAGCCCTGGCACCTACAAGCAAGTTGAGAGAATGGGGGCTTGGAGCTAAAGATAAAGATCCTGGAAGTGTGGCAGTTAAAGAATACAAAAATGTCAAAATTCCCTCTTTCAGATCCAGTTTCGATCCTAGACCAACAGGTTATACAAGAGAAATGAACCTGAATAATTTTGTGGCTGATCTCCAAAAAAATGAAGAGCAATGCATTTTTCAATCCTTCCTCACAATAGAATATGAAGATTTTGTTTTAGATGAGGAAGATATAAATATATTGAAGACTAAAGTTTTGCAATTTAGGGAAAATATGAAGACATTTTTCAATACTCAGTTGTCATTGAATAGCTTGGTGCTTATCAAAGGAACTGATCAAGGCAGCAAAAAGTGGAAGAAAATGAGAAGATATTTTTTAACCTCGTCTTTAACTAAAAGAATAACCAGTTTGACCAGTGATTCAGCAAAAATGAACTTTTTCAAGAAACATTTATGGGGACTATCTAAAGATATCCAGACAAATGCAATGAGGTATGGCTCTGAGATGGAATCAGTTGCAAGAACAAGTTATATTCTCAGAGTAATAGAAGAAGGTGAAGAAGTGCAGCAAATTGGACTAGTCGTTAACAAAAAATATCCGTTTCTAGCTAGTAGCGTAGATGGTATTGTCATGAAAAATGGGCAGATAGTTAGAATTATTGAAATCAAATGCCCCAAGCTCCTAGAGGGTCATGATCCCCATGACTTCCAGAAGATTTTAACTCCCGCTCAGAGGAATAATTTTTTCTTGAGGAAAGTAAATGGTGTTTTCGGCATTAAAGATAATCACCCATATCTATATCAGGTGGTATCTTCAATGATTGTATTTGAAGTTGATCAGTGTGATTTTGTAGTTTGGTCTGATAAAAATATGTTAGTTTTCAAGGTTCATATGAATGAAATCGACCAAGTCACTATTAACAATATTGAATCAAAGTTGAAAAACTTCTATTATAATTGTTATGTGCCTGAAATGTTTCTTATGAAAACTCCAAGGAACTTGAAATGTGAAGAAATAAATTTTTCATCTTGAGTTAAATCAATGAAGTTTTACTTTTTTTGTATCAGTTCTTCTTTTTATAGTTATATTGATTGATGAAATGTCACATAATACTGTAGTTTTTTAGGAACTTTTTTCACTTGACAAGTAAAATTAAGGAAACATTTTGAATAACGAACTAATATAATAATCAAAACAAAAAAAACAAAATAAATTTTCAAAAGAAGAATATAAAATGTATAAAAATAATATGAATTCTCAAGGACATACAAAGCCTTATGAAATGTTCCAGTTATCACAATTTGTTGATTCATCATTATATAAATGAAGACAGACTAGTTCTCTGTTGAAATCAACATGCTTTGAAAGTTCACAAGAAAGCAGATCACAGAAAATATGTTTGAAATACTATCAATCATATTCATCTTCACAACTTTAGATAATATTTTCCAGTTTTTTATCTGCCCAATTATTCTTTCTACATGAATACGAGCCTTAGCAATCTTTTTTGTTCGAATCTCTTCTTCAGCTGTCAATTTACTCCTTCCAGCCAAAAATGGTGGTATGTATAACTTGTAATGTTCCCTGTCACATATTTCTTGTATCAAGAAACCTCGATCAGCCATAATCACATCTCCCTGTATTAAAAAACGCATCAGATCGGATTTTTCAAATAGAGCTTGATCCGAAATGCTTCCTTCAAACCCCTCACTATTGTAAATCAAACCACCCGTAACACCCATCCCAACCAAAAACTTAACAGAGTTGAAGTGTTTGTAACTGGAGTGGGTGTTACCTTGCCGCTGAAAATTTGATGACATCTCCAACTTGATTTCAGTAGCATCTATTACCATTGTGATTTTTTCAGGAAATACTTTGAAGCAATGTGGTATATTTGTACTTCGACGAGATTTCTCAATAATATCTCCTCGCACACCAATACATTGTAAATATTGAAATTGAATGAAGGTGAAACATATAGAAGAGACATACTTTTCACTGATATCACAGAAAATTGACAATTCTTTAAGAGTCAGTCCTCTTCTCAGTCTTATTAATGAGATAACTAGTTGATCTCTAACACTCAATTTCTCTTTGATTTTACACATCCTAACTGGAGACTTCCTCTGACCCTGATAATATTTGAGATTATTCATGATACTGGGATCTAGAAACTCATAATATGCCTCAAATTGTTGTTTCGACAAACCAGTTAAAAATTTAAAATGGGGTGTTGTTTCTAGCCTTTCATAACTGAAATAATTGTTAGATATCACAGTCTGTGTACTTTTGTCTTTCACAATATCGGCATAGTTATGTTCACTGCTTATAGCATAAAACACCTCATAGTTTTTTCTACACTCCCTACTACAATCATTTTCATCACATATCTCAAACTTTTTTATATCATCACTTCGCATGAGATTACTTGAACTTTCCCCATTTGCATTATTCTCAATTTCGATAGTGGCACCCAAATTCACATCTGAAGAAACATATACACATTCGTAGTTGTGGGGCACAGGATATTCATCACCATCATTCAAAAAATGTTTGGAACATATGTAAGTATTTTTATTCAAACTATCCAATGTTAAATTTGGGTTCCCACAAAGTTCTAGCCATCTCAAACATTTGGGTAGGTTCCTCGAAGGCTTTGGAAAAGGTAGAAATGTTACTTTGGATTTTCTCCACGTAGAATTTTTGCAGTCTCTATAGAAACACCTTGGCATTTTCTACAAAGATCTAAATTGTTTTATAATCATTACACACACTTTACAAGATACTTACGTGGTTAACTGTATGAAAAATATCGAAAGATCAAACAAAATATATATATTTCCTTTATTCAACACGCTAATGAAAAAATTTCTGCTATTCGTACAAAAGTCATAAACAATCAAATATTTCCCACACTTTTTTTGGGGGCTTTTAGCTTATCCAACCCAACTATCAGTGTTGGCTCACCTGACATTCCTGACAACAAAGATGGAATTATTAAGAACTTTCCTCTCTTTTTTTTCAAGGTCGTAATAAGTCGGATATCTCCATTGAGTCGTTAGTCGTTTCGATTTTACTGACATTCACTGGCAATAGACGAGTTCCTCACAAGTTGCCAACTTACAAAATTCGTCGAAAAGGTCTGCCTCTCCAATTTTCATTATTTTAAGATAGTTGTGTAGAGAATCAAAAATTATATACGGTGGATTGTTTACTTTGAGTCAGAAAGCCTTTATTAAGTTTTTATATCACTTATGTCAATCATAGATTTTTTGTCTAAAAATAGGAACTGTTGGTAACGCAATTCCATGACAAAACATTTTCATTTTCCGAAATTCGAGATTGAACTTTGGTCAATTGCGCCTGCGCAGGAAGCAACGACCAACCAAAACACAGAGAGAGAGAGAGATTGAACTAGAAAGTGAGATTATTTATTAATGGCTTCGTTCAGCCGTGCTCAACAGTTGAGTGATGTGTCAACTTGTTCGGCTGAACGGACCGCTGCACCATTGATCACTCTCAACCGTTGAGCAGCGGCTCAACACGTTTAGTGATTATTCTCAACGGTTGTGCACCGCTGAACGAAGCCATTGTTATGGGGATAGAAAGTTTTTCCCGAATTTTTTCCACGTGAAATTCATACTGACGATCAATACTAGTCAATAATGTCAATCACAATCATCTTGGTGTAAAAACCGAATGAAACCACAATAAAACCTAAGTAGATGGAGGCTTAAAGATCAATCATAATAATGAGTCGTCTTATTTCAGGAATTATGAACTATAAAATGGGGGTTCAGACCTCAAGAGTGTTAGATATGTATCGATGAAAATAGAGATTGGAAATAAGCTATTTTTCATGTTTGTGTCTCAACAAAGTTCTTCTCGGAAGACATTGTTGAAAATATAAGCTATGGCTTTTGATCTTTAGGATGCTGAATAAGAGTGATCCACTGAATTACAAATTTTTCCAATTATGTTATCGGATATCTTCAAATGCCTGGACCACACAAAAAATTATATATACTATATACCTACCTATACTCAGTGACAAAAAATTTGACAAAGGTTTTGGAAACAGACAATAAAAAATCAGATATCAGAAGATGAGCCATTTATATCATCAGCACTTTTACCTAATTTGAAATGAATTTATCAAAAAACAATTATTATCTTGTAACGTGTAGACAAAAAATACCCTTAACAAGACTTTTGAAATGAAGGAGGTGAAAAATCTTCAAAATGAAAAGTTGGTAAACATATGTAATATACTCGATAAAGCTCTACAAACCCAGGGTTAGCCAAGCCTCAAGTATACTTCTGTTTGTCTTCAATAACCCTTACGATAGCAAGAAAATGTGATAACTGCAGTTTATAAATATTGACGATTATTAATAGTCACTACATTATCATTTTGGATTGTATGCTATTAGTACATTGAACAGAATAGGTACCTCATTTGGCTGAGCTTTTTTTGTATTCTGAATGAAGAATGTTACCTTTTTTTTCAAATTATCATGCATACTATTGCTTTTTGAATGATATCTGCCCAGAAGTTTGCTAATTATTTTATGTTTAGTATACTTAAGACATCATCTTGGAGAAGAAAAAAAATCACTCATATTAAATCCAAAAGTGTCCTGTACATGAATTTTTTATTTCTGTATTCAGATATTTATTCTTGCTAATTCATGTCCTTTGACAGAAAACAAATATATAAATGAATATAAATTAATTAATATTTTTCTATTAATTTTTGCCAATGAACCTGCTAGTATAAAAACATGTTTTTTTTATATATTATATTTAGAACCCTGCTTTTTCTCTCTAACGCAGACCCTTGGTGTGCAGTACGCAGATCTCCCAGTGGTCATGGTTATTTCTGTGTACTGTAGTCTTATAATACAAATCTCACACATCTTAATTATTAAGATGAATGTGAACACACTTTGTTTTAATTAAATAGTTGGCATAGTAACTTCATAATCTTCTTTCGCCTATATCTTGAGGTGAAATTTTCTTTCTGCCTTTCTAAGAGTATGTACCACTCCAAAAATCTTTGCATCATAAAAATTTTGAATTATTGCAGATAAACTTCCCCTGCTTGTCATTTCGAACACCTTAATTTAAAGCCATTAAAAATTGGTATTAGGTAGGGATATGTTTACTGTCTGCAGTCCCAGTCGACTTCCATGCTGAACACTGAATGGTGATACATTAATGGTGAAAATCTCTGCTTCATTTTCCCTTTTCAAAAAGACAAGCATATCTCATTCCACCTTTTCCACAACCATTAATCGTACATTTTTGATCGCTCCAAGAATAAAATGTAGAGCCTGTTCAATCAACTTTTCTGTAGCATTGTATAAACCCGGATTCCTTTCGAACAGTTTCATAGTTTTTCTTCTCGTCCCACAAGAATCACGTTCATTATAAAAAAGGATTTTTTTCAAGTAGTTATTACATGAACAGCATCCATCAAAATTTCTCTAGCTCTTGCACAAGTAGGTACAACAAACAATGCAGTGTATTAATTCCAAAGATTTAGCAATGTTGATATGTTCTTTATTGGTGAAAGGAATGCCTTGTCGTGTCTGAATGTTAAAATACTCATATCTTAAAACAACCTCGTCTCATACCTAAAAACACATTAGGTATTGTAAAGAAAACAATAATTCAATCTACCTACCTACATTCTCATTCAACAAGAGCATCATATAAACAATATGCATGACGAATGTGGATAATCAGAGAAAATTCATAAACATTCAAGCATAAATTACTTAATATTGCAAAAAAAAATAAACACAAAAATATCAGGTTATGTTACAAGCAGTGTTGCCAAGGGGAAAGAATGAAATTATGCTCCTCCCCATCCAAAATTGTGCGATTTCATCCCAAATTATGCGATTTCTCAAAACTATAATAGTTATAAAATAGATGTTTATTAG
Organism: Zygogramma bicolorata; assembly: GCA_032362365.1. Classification (NCBI taxonomy): domain Eukaryota; kingdom Metazoa; phylum Arthropoda; class Insecta; order Coleoptera; family Chrysomelidae; genus Zygogramma; species Zygogramma bicolorata. Next base: position 18,852 of record JAVJAQ010005865.1, read on the forward strand.
TTAATCTGTTGAATTTTTTCCATGATGGTGCTGCGATCTCAAATTGAAATCCCAAATATCACTTCGCCGTATCATATATGAATTAAAAGTAGAGAAACCTTTAAAGTGCTATCGTTGGGATAATTGTCGATTTTCATAAAAAGTGTATAGTGTTTTCAAAAATATTTACACTATTTAAATCGTCGAATCGCTCAAACACTTTATTATCTTCTCATACATTCATTCGATTAAGATCGCAAAGCATCTTCAGAAAAAACTTCAACTGAAAAGCACGGGAGCATCTCGTTGTACCCACATTTCGTAACACCCACAGTGCATAACACCCAAAGTGCGTAACACCCAAATGTCATAACACCCAAATTTCGTTATGCCCACACTCACCGAACATACCCGAATGATGCGCTGTTGCCAAATTCATCCTTCTTTTAGGTTAGGTTAGTTAGGTTAAGTTAGATAGGGTTAACAGGAAATTGCAGAATATCCGGTAAATTTTGCAACAGTGCATCATTCGGGTATGTTCGAAGAGTGTGGGCATAACGAAATTTGGGTGTTATGACTTTGGGTGTTACGCACTTTGGGTGTTATGCACTGTGGGTGTTACGAAATGTGGGTGTTACGCAGCGCACCCAAAAGCACCACTCTGACAATTTTTCCTGATTAGGAATTTGACATCGCTGGAAATTTTGAAACCGTATAAGAATTTGGTAAGTGATTATTCCCATTTCCAGGATATTTTCACTTTTCATGTGGAAATCATTCATGAATTGAGCTTAATAAAAATATTAATTATAATTTCAATCATATCCCAAAATAATATTGCAGCACCACTTCGATCAAGATTTCAACCAAATTCCACCACTTTGACAATTAAACTCTCATTCAGAGGGCGTATCGCTTCTCTTAAAATCCCGCTGAGAATAATTTGGATTCCGTGAACTCGATTAATATTTGTTTTGATTTTTTTTGTGAATTGTGCGAAAATGTGCGATTTATTTCAGGATGCGATAATTGTGCGAAGACGTTCAAAATTGTGCGCAAATCGCACAATTACGCTCCGATTGGCAACACTGGTTACAAGAAGCACCATCAATGTTTTTGTCATGGAATTGCGTTACCAACAGTTCCTATTTTTAGACAAAAAATCTATGATTGAAATAAGTGATATAAAAACTTTATAAAGGCTTTCTGACTCAAAGTAAACGAACCAGCGTATTTAATTTTTGATCCTCTACACAACTATCTTAAAATAATCGAAATTGGAGAGGCAGACCTTTTCGACGAATTTTATAAGTTGGCAACTTGTGAGGAACTCGTCTATTATTTCGCGCCAATTTTTGAGGTACCCTGTTAGAGACTAAAAAGTTACTGGTGCTACTGCTGCAGAAGTGGTCTTGTACAACGTTGGTAAATAGGAGGAAGGTTACGAAATGTCATCATATCGATTCCTCCATATTGCGGGGGCGTCAATTAGGTTAAGGTGCAATTCCACTATATACTAATATGCAAGTGGATTTCAGTTTCTGGCATCTGATTGGTTGATAACAACAGATCAAAAAATTACTTGCTTCCCTAATATTATCTATGAATATTCGAGTATATTGAAAATCTAACTTTATGGTGTTCAATACTAAATGTCAGTTGAAAAAAAGTGTGAAGTGTGGATATACTCGATACACTCTTCGTATGTGTTTGACAGATAATTCAACTCTATCTCGATATATGTGAAAATTGAAAACGAAAGCAAATGAAAATTTGATGACTGTGTATGGTTGGTGAAAATCCGAAAGGAATACCTGTGTTTTCAAAAAAAGTGGGACTGTTCCTCGTGCAGCAAGAAAGTTTGCCAGAGTATGATAATTACTCGTATATGAAATGGAAAGTGTTTGGGTTTACCAGTCGTTCAAGGATCTTTTTCCGAGATCAAGAAAATGTTTGAGCTTTGTATTATACTTTGAACGTTATCTACGTCTTCTAATGTATAGTGTTAAATTTATATAGGAATCCAAATGAACTTATGAACAAAATGCCTCTACAAAGATATCGCTTTGTAATCATGCAACCAATTGTGATATAGTCCATTCATACAAAATGAGTACCATGATTATTCGTGAATGAAATCATGTAGTGTATTTGAAAATAGCATTACTAAAGAAACTGATGTAATTATTTGAATGTAACATCGGATTCCTGTTGAACAACTTATCCTAATAGAAACACTTTGAAGCTAGTAAAATATTACTCTAAGAAACTCCTTACACTGATGAAAATTGAACAAATGACTCAAACATTCATTTAATCTTTTTGAAGTGTAGAGACGTGTGCCGGTTGCTCCTGCGGATTTTAACAATTTTCATGGTCTAACTTCTATAAAACAATTCAAAATTTATATTGAGCTGTGCAGATTAATCTGTTCCAACTACTAGTGTGCATCATTCTGGGATTGAAGCATTTCTGTTATCAGAAACTGCAGTTGAATGCAACAAAGTGAACCATATTTCCCAATAAAGTCTGAATAAAAACCGAACAAAAACGTGTAAAGGGAGAAAAAGTACGCGATATAAAAAGTGGCTTATCTTTACATACTCTGATTCAAATACCAGGTCAGGTCTCAGGAACTTTAACAATGAAATGTGCAAAGTGTACCAATGCTTTGAATGGCCCTACAGTAGGGTGTGATGGCTGTACAAGTAAGGTACATCGTGACTGCAGTGGATTAAATGCGTCTGAGTTGAAAGTTATGGACCTCAAAGGCCAAAGAATATTAAAATATTATTGTCCGGATTGCATAAGTGGGATCAAGCTAATACCAAAATTATTACAAAAAATAGATATGATGCAAGCAGAGATAGAAACATTGAAAACCCAGGTAAATACTCGTGAACCGGAATGCAGTGAAAACTACTGAGCTGAAGGAACGACAAAGAAGACAAAACAATGTCATGTTCTATAACTTACCTGAAACTGAAAAATCAGACTCTGAGCAAGTGAAAGATATCATCAATGAAATAAGCAACCAGGTTCAGGATAGAACCTTCAAAGCTGTTCGAGTGGGAAAAGCAAACAAAAATGGTGTTCGAGCACTGAAGGTAGTTTTTTCAAGTTATGATGAGGCTCTCAATGTTCTGAAGAACAAACGCAAACTTGATAAAAGTAGAAAAATATTTATAGACGCTGACCTAACTCCTCGACAATTGCAACACTTTCAGAAACTCAAAAAGGAGATGGAAGAAAGGAGGAGCTCAGGAGGAGAGGTATACATCAAGTACGTGGGCGGTATTCCACGAGTTCTGGAAAAAAACGTGTAGAACTGTCCAAATTGAGCACGGACCAACAACTATACTGCTACTATCAAAACACCAGGGGCCTGAATACAAAAACAGTGGAATTTTTTCAATCCTCTTCACTATCTGAATTTCAGCTAATTGCACTCACTGAAACCTGGCTACAACCCAATGTTAACAACTCCGAACTTTTTGGTGAAAACTACTTCGTCTTCAGAAGTGATCGGAATCTGAAGGCAAACAACGTAACTCGTGGTGGTGGTACCTTATTGGCTGTTCGTGATGACTGTGATGCCATTGAACTCGATCTCACGGAGTTTCGTGATCGTTTCTACAGTGTTGATATGGTTGGCGTTAAAGTGGTATACAAGCGAAATGCTATCCATGTTTTTGTAATCTATATTCCACCAAATGCTAACGTAAGTCAATTTCTAAACCTACTTGAGACAATTGAGTCATTGGAATATCTCTATGGAACTAACTTATTGATCATTGGTGACTTCAATCAGCCTAATTTCATTACCAGAGACTCTCTCGAATTTGCAAATAACGCAATACTAACCAATATAAATCAATTCATGAGTTTTTTTGATATCAAACAGTACAACACGATCTTCAATGAATCCGGTCATTTACTGGACTTGATATTCTCCAATATGAACTGTCGGGTTGAAAGAGAAACTCTACCATTTGTTTCAGAAGACAAATATCACCCTCCCCTAAAATTCTCAATTGACCTCAATGAGTGTCACTCCGATATCTCGTACAACACAGAAACATACAATTACAACTTCAAGAGAGCTAATTTTCCTGCACTATACTCAGAGTTACTGAATACTGATTGGAACTTTCTTCAAAGCTCTGTAGATGTAAACGCAGCATTAGATGGTTTTTACTCTGTTTTGTACGAGATGTTTGATCGGCATATTCCACGCCAACCCAACTTTCAAAGAAAATATCCACCATGGTATAACGGTGGTATTATTCGTAAGATTAAAGAAAAAAATAAGGTATTCCAAAAACTAAAAAAATATAATTTAGATACCTATAGAGTTCAATTTTCCTCCCTACGAAAACAAATAAAAACAGACATAAAAATCGCATACAAACAATATATACATACAGGATTCTGAAAACTCCATCATCACAGATCCTTCGAAGTTCTGGTCCTTTATAGAAAAGAAAAGAGGTCATTCTCGGATTCCCGGAATTCTTCACTTCAATAATGTAGAATACAACGATCCAAGAGATATTGTTAATGGCTTTGCGACATTCTTTAGCAGCGTCTACACAGTATCTGGTACACTATTCGATATTAATGAAACAGTAACTTCCAACAGACCTGTAATTAGTATCAATTCTGTGAACGAGAGCGAAGTTATAATAGCTTCAAAAAAGTTGAAGAATAAATTTACCTGTGGCTACGATAGAATCCCAAGCTTTTTAGTAAAAGACTGTGCCCATATCCTTGCCAAACCACTTCAAATAATCTTCAATTCTGCATTAAAAACAAGGACCTTTCCACAGTCTTGGAAAATAAGTAAAGTCATTCCCATTTTCAAAACAGGTGAGATAAATGACATGAGGAACTTTCGACCGATCACCTTGCTGTGTAACTTTGCGAAGGTCTTTGAGATATGTATCTATAATAGAATATCTCCCAAAGTACAAAATATAATAATTCCTGAACAACATGGCTTTATCGCAAAAAAATCTACTATAACTAATCTAATAACATTTACACAAAAGATAAGTTGGGCTCTAGAAAATCAGCTTCAGGTAGACACAATATATACAGACTTCTCGAAGGCGTTCGACAAGTTAGACCACACCATACTCATTTCAAAACTCAGTGTAATAGGTTTTGATTCGAACCTGCTTGAATTCTTTCATTCCTATCTCACGAATCGGTCCCAGTTTGTTGAATACAGAGGACACAAATCTGACGAATACAGTGCTACCAGTGGCGCTCCACAGGGAAGCAACCTAGCTCCCCTTTTATTCTCCCTGTTCATCAACGATATAGGATTAGATATAGATAGTGAAATTCTATTATTTGCTGATGACCTGAAGGTTTTTCGTGTCATAGAGTCACCTAATGACAATGAAATACTACAAAGCGATTTGAATAAACTAGCTCTCTGGTGTTCTTCAAACAATCTTCCACTCAATTTGAGTAAATGCAAATATACCACCTTCTGTAACAAACATACCACAATCGACCACATCTACTCTATAAATGATCATTCACTGCTGAAAACAGATAGCTGCAAAGACTTGGGGGTATTCTTTGATACCAAACTATCATTTGCACTTCATATAGAGAAAAGTGTGGCTGCTGCGAAGAGAATGTTAGGACTCATATTCAGAAATTGTCAAGATTTCAAAAACATGGAAAGTTTCAATACTCTCTTCAACTCATTTGTTAGATCCCGCTTAGAATATGGCTGTCTTGTATGGTCACCTATATATACCACACACATTCAATCGCTTGAATCTGTCCAACGACAGTTTATGAAGTTTGTCATCTACAAACTAGATAATGTGTACCCCAGACAGGGAATAGATAATAATATACTGTTGAAGCGTTTTCATTTTCTATCTCTTGAAGACAGAAGAACTTATTATTCTTGTGTATTTATATACAAACTGGTGAATAATTTTATCAACTCACCAAAACTACTGTCTCAACTAGATTTTCACGTGCCAAGAATCAGTAGTAGAACTGAACAATGTTTTTACCTACCAACACCTAGAACCAATATGTTTTTCAAATCTCCCTTATATGCAATGTGCTACAAATTTAATCAAGTGTGTCAAAAAGTAGATATTTATTCAACAGCATTAAATGTTTTCAAAAAAGAGATAAAAAACATTATGTTTGCAAAGCAACAAATACTTACTTAACTTTGTTCAATCAAGGAATTATTGTTGTGATAGATGTCACTTTCCTTTAGTCAACACTACTCATCCAAAAACTGTATATTGTCTGCTAATCATCAAACACTGTGTACTTGTCATATTTTTCTCTTAAATGTTCCATGAATGTATTAATGTATTGCTGTTGCGCTATGTATATGTCTCTAACACTTTCATTCCAAAGTTGTATACTGTGTCCTGTAATTGGGTCTTGTGCCTGTTTGGACAATAAAGTTTTTTTTTTTTTTTTTTTTTTTTTTTTTTTAAATATTAAAAGAATGATTCCCTAAACTCCAAAAAGACAAGACTGAATACACAACGCAACGCAGGTTCAGGTATGCTGTGGGCTGTGACAACGCAAAACGCAACAAATCTTTTACTTTTACAACAGAGTAAACAAAGACACTGAGAGACAGAGACAATCAGGAATCAGCCACATAAAACATATATCTTTGTGTGTTCTGTGACAATTTCTCTGCACTTTTTCTGTTTATCTTTGGTTCTATGGGGTTATGCCACCTATAGAGATTTTTAATTTACCCAATTTACCCCAGAATTGCCAACTTCGATTTCCCCAAACCCTGCCCCTAGCCTCAGGTACCCCTTCGCCTATAAACTCGTGACATTTCGTAACTTTCCTATATATGAACGTTGGTCCTGTAGTCCCAGTATTCCCAAAATTGAGTTAGGTTAGGTTGTGTTCGAATAAACGTCAACGGATAAAATATTAAATTTGTTGTCAGATCATTGCAATTGCAAAATTATCAAAAATGTTTCGAGTTGTACTGAAAGATATTTGCGTAGGAGTCGATGCTGAATGAAATGAATCCAGCAGATCAATAAAAACTGCGGGAACCCCATTTTTCGAGATTGCAAGCCTTACTCACTTACTTGAAATGTTGTTTGAGAATCTTAGGGGTGTAAAAACCTACTACATTTTGAATATACACTTCTATTTTTGGTATTTTTTCTCTGGGACCTCTGATTTTGTCGAGGATTATAATTTCAGTCATTATATTCTCTAAAGATTTATTATTATCAGAGCTTGAGCTCTCTGAATTTTCCATTTCCGTATCGCTATTGCTTAATATTTCCTCCATTATTTAATTCATTTTGAAATAAGATAGGGTAGATCACACCTGTCATCGCTGACAGTTCCTTTGATGGATGTCCGATAGCGATCCGTTCCGATATCATCAGCAGTAGATTACTATCACTGCAAAAAGCGTTCCGAAAATGCTTACTGTGGCCAGTAATACCAGCAATATCGGAACATGACATAACCCATAAAACGGCAGCACTGGATAACGGCTAACAGAAACGTCATGTCTGGTAGCGACTTCAACTCAAAACTTCGAAGGGATCGCCATCTATATATATTTTTTGAACTAACCGGACGGTGAACAACAAACATTATTTCTATGTGGAGTCTTATGAGTGTTGGATTTAAAATTATTATTTTGGAAACATTTATAACTTAATACAGTACAGAAGTGCGAATAGTGAAATGATTATGAAGTGTTGTTATGGTTTACAATCCGAAATGTAGCGAATTCATTGAAGTATTCCTACAAAATCGAGAAAAATGTGCTCGGTGTCAGAGTGCTCATTATATAATACTACATAAATTCCCCATTAACGACAAAAAGCTTTGTTTCAGGAAAAAAAATATATTGAAAAATTAGTAAACCAATAACTAAAAATATGTTTGTGAGTAGCCTCCACTTTCTAGAGCGTCTGAAAATAAAGTTAAGTGGACGTTTCAGTTCCCACTTTGAAGCCATTTTCAAGACTATTATATTTATTAATATATAGTTGAAGCAAAGTATGATTACATTTATGTAAAATAAATCATAGCCCCTAGTCTGTTTTTTAACCTTTCACACTATCCCCCAATTAGTCAGTAGCATAACTGCCAATTGTATCTCCTTGGTTAGACATATTTTTTAAAAGAATGATTCATTCGTGATTGGTAAGATTGGAACCTTTGGTGTGAGATCAGTTACTCTAACACTTGATATTATCAATTTTCTTGTGGAAATGATAACCTTGTCAAAGAATTGAATAGTTAGTCGAGTGATCAGTTCAGCGTTATGGTTGTTGATCTCCACGTTAGAAGTGGAGTACCCAACCTATTTCTTCAGCTTTTTCTTTTGAAGAAACCTTATGTTCTGTTAAGTTTTCTTCAAAACACTCAGTACTGAATTATACAATGTTTAAGTACAGAAAAAGGTTTTGTAGCAAAACAAAAATCAGGTTTTTCTCATGATTTATTTGAATAGTAAGAATAAAACATTTTGTTGAAACACTATTCGGTGACATGTTTTATTAAATTTGATATATTTGTAACCGAACCAACCCCTGCCTTATCTGTACGGCTAAAATACGGCCACGTTGGTCGTCACGGTTTTCCCACGTTGTGTTTGTTTTGGTTTTGGTAAGGTTCGTTTAGGATACAAAGTTCTGCCAGTTGTAGGAAAATGAAATACAAAAAAGGTTACCACATTATCTATTGACCGTTTGAAGTACATAACCAATCCATGATGAGTTTGAAACTTCTGATATCACATTTAAAGTGATCTCTCCTTTGAAGAAGAAGTTCATCTGATTCGGAAAAGTAAATACCTAACTTAGGAAAATATCCTGTATAGTCAAAATTGAATACGAACAATCTCCAGAATGTGAAAAGCTGAATAATTATCAAAGTTCGGTGAGAGATGTTTTGTCACCAATTGTGTTAATGGGCATCTGGTACACCTATACCCCCACAACCAAGGAGTTGGCCAGGTTCTGTCTCAGTGAGATTCATCTTTTTGGGTGCACTCCATCTGGCAATCAACCCGATACCGTCCTCCCCATCTTTTTGACTTATTCGTGCACAGCAAAATGTTGGTAGTTTTATTTCATACTCTTTTTGATTTCCTATAGTGAGGGAGGATCCATATCTAGTGTATGAGTAACATTGCAGTAAATATAAACATACTCAGTTCAACCATTTCACAATTTAGCGGCAGGTCAGTAAAACAACCCGGATGTTATTTCAACCCTTACAACCTGGAGATGTTATCATAACGCGGTTCTCCATACTCAGTGATTGGATATTTTCCCATTTACAATCTCTAACTTTGAATGACTAGTTTTGAAATTCTGGAAGAAGTTAATGTGAGACTTCAGGATACTCAGTTCCAAAATCTTACGGACCTGTGCTTCCTTGTTCTTGTTCCAGATCTAATGGCGTCGCGACCGATCTTGTCGGGTACTCCATTTCCTTGTTATAGAGCTTGGTACCGAGGAAGAATTCAGGTCCCAAGTTATTGTTGTTACCTGATAGAAGGTCCAAGACGAACTGACTTTACCTGAAAATCGGTCTGGTATTTATAGGAAAAATGGTGTTTCCATAGCTACCGTGCTTCTCTATGGAATTCGATGTCCTTTGCCGAAAATTCCAATCTTGCTTTCAATTCACGCAACCCAAGGATCTGAAACTCATGTAAGATGTGCTAAAAAACCTTGTCTTTCACTATGGAGAGCACGGACACCCGAGTGATACCCCCTTTTTTTCACAAATCATCCCGAAAGTCGGCAAGTTTGGGTTGTTGACGTCTGACGCTACAGGACACTCATTCGGAAAAAACCTCTGGGTGCCCCCTTTAGCACCGGAGAGTGACAATTTTTAGTGCCAGTCTTGTGAAAAAAAGATGTTCTCTAACTTCCATAGAGAAATTTGTGTGTTCAGCTGCTCACAAGTACCCCACGTCCCGGTGAAGTTGAGCTGCGGTACTAACAACACTCAGAACAGCCAAATCCTGTCCATTGTTAGGAAACTTTACCGTTTTCTGTTCTCTTGAGGGAGATGTTGACCCAAAAGGATGTACATCCCGTGCTCTGGTTGGCCCATGAACAGAGTTCTTTCCTTTCGTAGGCATTATTCTCATCACCACGAAGAGAAGTTTGCTAGGTTCTCCTCTTCTGTACAGGTATGATTGAATTCGAGCCTTGTATACTTTACCTATCAGTTTACTTATTATTCAGGCATGATCCTAGAATTTATAGAAAGCCGACCACACCCCGGGGCATTCCATCTCAGTCTCCCCCTGAACCTTTATCTACCTTTAGAAAAGGAGATAAATGTTCCTGTTTTCCTCAAGAACCTCGTCAATAAAGTCGGATTGAGACTATGGTGTTCCTAGTCTTCCTAAAAAAAAAACCAATCACTGGAACGAAAGAAATTTACGAACATTAATTTTGAAAGTACAACTGTGAACTAAACAAATACAATTTTCAATTTCTGACTATTTCTTTGGTCGGCGTCGTCTCTGCCTCCTTTGTTGGTGGTTGGGTCCGTTGGGTCCGGTCTTTCTTTCCTCAGTACCAAGCTCTATGATATTAGGATTCGGGGTCTCTTCCTCCTCGTCATCACTGCTTATAGTGCCAAAGAGTTTTAACATTAGTATTTCTCTTTTCTTTTTTTTAATTTCCTCATCTAAATCGGCTTTGACGGCTTTTAGGGCCGCCGTTAAGTTGGTTACCGTATATTTCGATGCCATTTTTACTACAAAAATTTCAATGGATACCTGACGCTACTTTTTTGAATTCAATTGTTTTCCCCGCCTTCTAGTTTGTACTTCGGTTTCCTAGCCATATTTTTGCGACGCACCATTCCAGCAGGAGGAGGTTCCATGTTGCCACGGTCGAGACAAAAATCATTTCCTAAGTATTTAATTGTTGGGAAAAGTAGATGACTAAATTCTCGGTGTTGTAAACTACTTTTCTTCTTCCGTTTAGAGAGATTTCGTATGTATTTGGGTAGGGACACCCGGTAATGGTGTATGGTCCTTCGTACAACAAGCACAGTTTCTGGTTGATGCCTTCACTGGCTTTGGACTGATGGTTGGTCTTCAACAATACAAGATCCCCCAAGTTATATTTCAGGACACGACGTTTTTGTTGTTTCTGTCGCTTCAGAGAGCTTCGTATTAAGTGTTGTTTTGCTAATTCCTGGATTTCCTGAATCTCCACGCAAACAGTTGGCCTCAAATAATTGGATATTACTGGATCTAATTGGAACTTGGGTTTTTGTCCGGTAAGGAGTTCTATGGGAGCATAACCCGTACTTTGATGTGGAATGGAGTTCAGACATTCTTCTATCTCTGGAACATACTTCGGCCAATTGGTTTGTTGTTGATGACAATATGTACGTAGTAATCTTCCAATCTCTTTCATATATCTCTCGGAAGGGTTAGATTTTGGGTGTCTGATCGAAGAATAGGTTGGAACAATCCGAGCCTCTTGGAGTGTCTTTTTCCAATGTTTAGAGGTGACTTGAATTCCATGATAACTGAGAATTCTTTTAACCGGTATGACTGGCACTAGATCCTTGATGATTCGGTTTGCAGCTGCAACAGCATTTGCTTTCTTTAGTGGAAATAGTTTGATGAATTTTGAGAAAATATCTACCGTCACCAGTAAGTACATAACCCCACCTCGCCCTTTCGGCAACGGTCCGAAAAAATCTACGGCGACCAATTCGATTATTTTTAGTTTTCCGAAGCCTTTACCCATCTGGTTTTACTCTGTGTATTTCTTCTGTAAGGATGAGATTGTCTCCTTATCATGTTCACTCTTGGGCCCTCTCCTTTGGTTGGAATCTTCACCTCTCGAAAACGAATCTCTTCCTGTTTATTCAAAAATTCTGCAGCCGCCTCTATGGTTTTATTAGCTACTAATGCCCATAATCCTTGTACTGGAGGTGGAAAATGAGTCATCAATCGTGCTACCAATCGGTCCTCTTTCATAGGTTCCGTCAGAAGTCGGGAAAGGCTTGCATAATGTACAAAATGGTTATACATAGTTCCCATCTGTTTATTCCACGAGGTATTATTGATGGCTTCCCTTAATTTATCTTGTTCCTCTTCTGACCAATACTTTTTCAAGAAAGCTTCGCGGAATTCCTCGAAGCTATTCCACTGAAAATTGAAAAGTCCCATCCAACAGTATGCAGGTCCCTCTAAGCTTTCTCTCAGAGCGTTCAACTTTTGTATGCCCGTTAGGTTCATACGGTCGAAGTATCGCTCCATTTCCTCTAAATATTTTACCGGGTGTTTGCTTCCACTCCCTCCGAATTTCGGTATTGTTGGTGCCTGAGCAACCATCAGAGTCCCATTCCCATTAGTTAAACTAGAGTTACTCCGTAGTGTTTCGGATGTCCCTGATAGTGGTGCCTCCTTTTCCAACAATATGTGGCTGAACATTTTCTGATTCTCCTCCTGAATCAACAACAATGCGCTGGCAATTTCCTCCATTCTTTTCCTATTTTCTCGCATTTCTTCCTGTAATCCATTTGTATTCCCCCTTAAACTTCCTAACGGATCTTCTTCAACTACTGGTAACCAAGTAGGACTCTCCCCCTGTCCGGAACCTCCGAGGAAGAATTCATAAATGTGATTAACACTCATTTTTCAACTACACTTCCCAAACTGGGCAGATTTCTAAACTTTGTATCCTGGTCACGGCACCACTGTAACCGAACCAACCCCTGCCTTATCTGTACGGCTAAAATACGGCCACGTTGGTCGTCACGGTTTTCCCACGTTGTGTTTGTTTTGGTTTTGGTAAGGTTCGTTTAGGATACAAAGTTCTGCCAGTTGTAGGAAAATGAAATACAAAAAAGGTTACCACATTATCTATTGACCGTTTGAAGTACATAACCAATCCATGATGAGTTTGAAACTTCTGATATCACATTTAAAGTGATCTCTCCTTTGAAGAAGAAGTTCATCTGATTCGGAAAAGTAAATACCTAACTTAGGAAAATATCCTGTATAGTCAAAATTGAATACGAACAATCTCCAGAATGTGAAAAGCTGAATAATTATCAAAGTTCGGTGAGAGATGTTTTGTCACCAATTGTGTTAATGGGCATCTGGTACACCTATACCCCCACAACCAAGGAGTTGGCCAGGTTCTGTCTCAGTGAGATTCATCTTTTTGGGTGCACTCCATCTGGCAATCAACCCGATACCGTCCTCCCCATCTTTTTGACTTATTCGTGCACAGCAAAATGTTGGTAGTTTTATTTCATACTCTTTTTGATTTCCTATAGTGAGGGAGGATCCATATCTAGTGTATGAGTAACATTGCAGTAAATATAAACATACTCAGTTCAACCATTTCACAATTTAGCGGCAGGTCAGTAAAACAACCCGGATGTTATTTCAACCCTTACAACCTGGAGATGTTATCATAACGCGGTTCTCCATACTCAGTGATTGGATATTTTCCCATTTACAATCTCTAACTTTGAATGACTAGTTTTGAAATTCTGGAAGAAGTTAATGTGAGACTTCAGGATACTCAGTTCCAAAATCTTACGGACCTGTGCTTCCTTGTTCTTGTTCCAGATCTAATGGCGTCGCGACCGATCTTGTCGGGTACTCCATTTCCTTGTTATAGAGCTTGGTACCGAGGAAGAATTCAGGTCCCAAGTTATTGTTGTTACCTGATAGAAGGTCCAAGACGAACTGACTTTACCTGAAAATCGGTCTGGTATTTATAGGAAATATGGTGTTTCCATAGCTACCGTGCTTCTCTATGGAATTCGATGTCCTTTGCCGAAAATTCCAATCTTGCTTTCAATTCACGCAACCCAAGGATCTGAAACTCATGTAAGATGTGCTAAAAAACCTTGTCTTTCACTATGGAGAGCACGGACACCCGAGTGATACCCCCTTTTTTTCACAAATCATCCCGAAAGTCGGCAAGTTTGGGTTGTTGACGGCTGACGCTACAGGACACTCATTCGGAAAAAACCTCTGGGTGCCCCCTTTAGCACCGGAGAGTGACAATTTTTAGTGCCAGTCTTGTGAAAAAAAGATGTTCTCTAACTTCCATAGAGAAATTTGTGTGTTCAGCTGCTCACAAGTACCCCACGTCCCGGTGAAGTTGAGCTGCGGTACTAACAACACTCAGAACAGCCAAATCCTGTCCATTGTTAGGAAACTTTACCGTTTTCTGTTCTCTTGAGGGAGATGTTGACCCAAAAGGATGTACATCCCGTGCTCTGGTTGGCCCATGAACAGAGTTCTTTCCTTTCGTAGGCATTATTCTCATCACCACGAAGAGAAGTTTGCTAGGTTCTCCTCTTCTGTACAGGTATGATTGAATTCGAGCCTTGTATACTTTACCTATCAGTTTACTTATTATTCAGGCATGATCCTAGAATTTATAGAAAGCCGACCACACCCCGGGGCATTCCATCTCATATTGATCCTTTATTTATCACAAAAAGCTAATTACATGCAAAAATTCCTTGATGAAATTTTTACTTCTATATATTTAGGAAATGACATTACCTACTCAATAACAAAATAATATAAGGGTTGCAATATGTTTGCAGAGCCCAAATAAACCCGCTTTGCAGAAACATTGGCATTTCCATTCCTCATCAGCCAGCAATATATTGATTTCATGCGGATGCTCTACTAAAGCTAATGTTCGCAAACATAAGCTCCTTATTTTTATGGTTACTTTCTTCCACTCCCTATGCAATGATATGCCCTGCTTTGAACACAGCTTCACCCTCTTTCAACGGTCTAGTTCTGCTTTCCACGTAATCTTGAATATTACGTAATACGTAGCTCCAATTCTATAAGACATTTTGATCTGGAATGTAGGTTGGTGAAGTAGTTCAAATTATAACACTCACGAGTAAAATAAGGCTGTAATACTAGCCGAACATGTAACTACCTCAGCACACAAAGCAACTGAAGACGTTTAAACAGTAATTTTCACTCAACAAGGCCTCAAGAATGCAAAACATGAACTAATAGTATCATTACTTCAAATGGCCAAAATTTGTTGTTCACCGTAAAGTGAAGCCATCTTGGATTTAGCAGCGCCATCTATCGATTGACGATTTTCGCCTATTGCAATCACTTCAACTCTCTAACGGTCCATAATAATATATCGTTTCGGTTAACCAGAGTGGCCTTTCCATCTCTCTTTCTCGAATGCACCTAGCCATAGTGAGAGAACCGCTCTGGTTACCTGAAACGATATTATGAACATGGGCATGACTCCCAAATGTCGACACTCAGTCGCATGCGACAAAATCAGTGCATTGCTATTATTGCTCTTACGTTGAAAAGAGGTGGGGATATTTTGTCGCATACGACAGTGGGCAATAGACATTTGAGAATCCAGGCAGGCCCCATCCCTAAATATTTTGACAGCATTCACGGTATCGTGGTAACAAGTCCATTGGTCAACTGCGCCTGCTCAAAGGAAGCAACGACCACCCAAACCCAAACGTGTAAAAGAAGAAGAAGAAGAACCCGTGAAAAGGACATTGACGTATACGTCAATTGAAAAGGACAGCAGTATTAGAAAATTCTTATTTTATTCACGATACACTTTATTATTATTTGTTATTTGTCTGTGGACAGCAGATTATCATAAAATCAACCAAAAAGTTTATAATTGTCTTTGATATTTACATGTACATGAGTGCTAGTTAAGTCCCAGATACTGTGGAAATATTAAAATTTCTTGTTGGGAATTAACGTATAAAGATGACTACTGCTGCTCGACCAACTTTTGAACCAGCTAGAGGCGGACAAGGAAGAAATGAAAAAGATTTGAGTGCTATATCAAGGCAGTATTCAAGCAGAGATTTGCCAGGTCATACCAAATTGAAATACAGGTAATGTATTGCTAGTTTAGTTTTACCTTAATATACTTCATGGGTCTCAAACATTATCTAAGTTTGTTTCTTACTCATTCCCAAATCAAAACAGGTCACTAAATATATTTATTTCAGAGAACACGGCCAAGGGACAGTTGATGAAACAAGGGCCCGAGACTTTCGTAAGGAATTAGAAGAACGTGAAAAAGAAAAAAGATCTGGAGTTAGGGCTGCTGATCATAGTAGTAAACGACTAAAATTAGACCAAGTACCAGCAGCCAGTTTGGATGCAGATGATGCTTTAGATGAAGATTCTGATTCTAGTGATGACGATGATAACGCTGAAGATTTACTAGCCGAGTTGAATAAATTGAAAAAAGAGAGAGCTATTGAACAGTCAAAAAAAGAAATAGAAATGCGTCAAGAGGAGGAGAGGATAAGGATGGAAAATATTTTAAGCGGAAATCCTTTGTTGACCCACTATTCGTCTGGTTCAAGCAGAGCAGATCACAAGGTGAAGAGAAGGTGGGATGATGATGTAGTATTCAAAAACTGTGCAAAATCTGAACCAGATAAAAAAACAAGTATGTTCATTAATGACTCTCTTCGTTCTGAGTTTCATAAAAAGTTCATGGAGAAGTACATTAAATGAATAATCACTGTTTGGATATTTTTTTAAGTTACTGTGATTTTTCTGACAATTTTTGTGTTTTATATTTAATGTCATCAATATATGAAGAGCTGTTAGTCAGTTTTTGAAATGAAGTGCTTCAGTTATTGACTTTTAGGTACCTTAATTTAGGGGATATAGGTAGTATTCACAAAATAGAAATGTGTTTTCTTTCATTCAGTTATGATTACCCAGGATATGCAAAAGCTCACAAAATAATGAAATGATTCAAAATGAAAAAGAAATGAAAATAATTTATTTATTGGAAAATAACCCAACAGACCAAATTTTTTTTTGAACATCTTACATCGATTAGCTTATTTTTGAATGAAACTCATGTCACACCATTTTGATATTTCGAGTATGTTTTTTTTAACATCAATGTAATCAGTGGTTATTTACATAGCATGGGTGTATTAAATAGATGCAACCTTTCAAATCAAGGGACATTCTGACAGCTTGTGGGTTGCCTAAGAGCATATACATTTATTAATACCTATAATGCATACAAACTTTCATGTCAAATTAGTTTGCTATTATACAAATTTTTAATTTTTTAGGATATGCCAGGAAAACACTGCTAAACTTACAATGTTAAAATGCAAAAAGGGTTTGTGTTTGTTTATCCTGTGTAATTTATAAAGTACATTATGATATAGTTGGTAAACAGAACAATATTCAAGTAAGGCATAAAATACTTTATAAGTTATATAAATAAGACTTTAATTTTTTGGACAATGAAGTGTATTTTATTATTCTCTCTCACTTCCCCTCTATATGTTGTGTTCTTAGATTATGAACTATATAGCTGGAGAAATGAAAATTACATCCGTAAGGTTAGCAAAGCCACTTTCAGTAAAATTATTGAAACATTTCAATAATTGCCGAGAATTTGTATAGGTATATGAAATAGTTTGTTTTGAAAACACCCTGATATTGATGACATCAGTTTATTTTTCTATATTCGCGTTGAAACGTCTTTTTAAAACGACATAATGTTTATTGGACTCATTTAATTTTCACAATTGCACGGAAAATATTGTGTATACTATGGCCGCAAAATATTTTAGTATACAAATAACTTTGTCTAGTGCCACCACTGATAAAGATGTATGATGAAATGATGGAATAATATTACGTGGGAAACGTGGGATCTTTCCCATCTTTTCAAATTCAAATTTTCGTTTCTCAAGTCTCAAGGCTCTTCCTAATAGGGAGCTCGGAGGCACAAAAAGTTTGCCGAGAGAAAAAATAAAACATGAAAAATAACAATTTTTCTTCCTCCCTGTATTTTTTTGGGTTCTCAACCTAACCTACCACAATATGAAATTTGGAATCTATACAAGTGAAGAAGGGCACATTTGTAATCTACCCCTTGAAGTTGCTGTGTTAATCAAAAACAGTTCCTTCTGAACCCATTACGTTCTATCAGTCAGCTACTTCTCATATTTGTCTATGAAAAAAATACAAGAACTGATAATTTACAAAATATTTATCGTTCTTATTTTTTCAGATTGTGGTAGGGTAAGAATAACCTATAAAGGCTACGAAGAAAGAATCCATCCACAACAAAATAATGACTTTAAAACAAACAATTTTTCACAATCAGAAGAGGGCATAGGGGGAAAGGAAGAAAAAAGGCATAGTAGCAAATGACACGTTTTGTCTCTAAAGAAATTAATTGAAAACAGTTATCCCTAAGTGAACATCAGCCATCTCTATAATCGAAAAATCTTTTGAAATCATTCAGTTCAAAATAACTGTAGATTAAATGGCAACTTGAATATTTCTTGTGCCTTGAAGCGTCTGGAAGACAAAAAAGTTACAGAGGTTTTTTTGAAATGATAAAAAATACCTCTTTGTCAAGTGCCACCACTGAGAATGACACAAACGTTCTTCATTGTGGTAATGTGCACCATTTGTGTTGACATGATGGAATAATATCAACTGGGTCACCTGGATTTCGAATTAAAAATTTAAATTTTTATCCACGATTTTTTTTTTCAATATCCTAATAGGCCTGGCCTGTGATGGCTAGACTATTCTTTTAATTTATTTATATGGCAGTCAAATTTTGAATGTTAAGGCAATTCCAAAAAGCTTGATTTCGGCCTCTCGCCCTAAGGAGGGGTCTTTAGTAAAATTCGAGATAGATCTTGAGAGTTTGCAGACCTTTTCTAGGTTACGAAGTTGAGGTACAAATTTGTATATGAAATGCTATATTCAATGAAAAGAAACAATAACAAAACAAAGTAAGAAAAAGGAATTATAACCAAAAATGAAACAACGCGATGTACTGAGGGTACTAAGAATACGCGGTAGTGGAATGAGAATATCTAAGGAAAAGAAAAAATCCCACTGCTAACCTAATAACATCTATTGGCGTGCCTTCGCCGTAAATCTATTGTGTGCGGAGAGTGATTGCAATACTTAGCTTGACCAATGTGTTCCGGTCACTACCGGAATAAATAAAATGTTAGTACTACTCATTTTTGGCTAACTCCTTCCTAAGATTCAAATGGAGGTTATTGAGACATTTATATGTATCTCACCGCCGCACAGAGGCGAATTTTTCAAAAATTGTGGCCAAAATTATTTTCCTGAATGTGAGTGTCTAAAGGGGGTTAAAAATGAGAATACTTATATATTAAGTTAAAAAAAAGTGTATTTTCAACTTAGTGGCACCACCCCTCCCTTTTTTATGCAAGGCAATTGGGAAAAAATTAAAATATCGCAAATTAAAAAAAATTATGAACTTCAATAAATCGATTTACATATAAATCAATTGATATAAGAACAAACTTTACTACAAATCAAATTATGTAGATTCTAGACCATAGTAATAAACTATATCGCTTTCGGTTTCTTTTTGTAATACAAAGAGCTCATCTAAAAACTTTAAAACTTCCAAAGGATATTGTTTTAATTGTTTAGGGTTTTTCAAAGCTAGAAATTAAAGGATCTGATGTAACAAGAAGATTGTGAAACACATCTTCTATAATTTGAATTCTAGAAAATTTTCTAGTATGCAATTCTCTGTACCACTTAATATCTTTATTTCTGGACTCCTGGGCTCCTTCCCCAAGCTGTCCAATTGGTATCATAAAGTGAGAGATTATTTGCGAACTATGTATCAGAATTTTATGTACAGAGGTTGGCATATTGTATTGTTACGATAACCTTGAGTTCGATGATTAAGACACCAAAAAACACAACTCCTTTTATTATAACTCTCTATCACAATACAATACAACACAATCACTTAAATCGCTCTGATAACTTTCCAATGCTCGGCACTAAACTCTCTGTACTAAAAATTCTACACACTTCTTGCACTTAGCAATAACAAATAAAAGCTCTTTCCACTTAGATCTCAATGACTCTCGCCACTTAGCTCTACTAAACTCGCTCCACTTAGCTCTGAATACAAACTTCCGAATAACTAACTCTCCGAATAAAAACTCTTCTTCCCGCTGCGACATCACGATGCTTATATATACCGGCGCACCTATCGAGAACCCTCGAGCAAAGCCCCGATGACGTGTCTCGAATTCTCCAGGCGGATTTACGGGTTCTTGGAAAATGACGTTCGCTACGGCGCGATTCCTCATCTGCGTTTACGATTTCGTCAGGGCCGGCGCTAGGACGTAACATTATCCCCCTCTCAATTTTGATCGTCCCGATCAAACAACATCTCGTTATGCCCATAGTAACATTTTAATTTCTTTAGGTGTACGACTTTCATTTTTGTTCTCGTTTTTGTTCTATGCTTACGTTGAACACTGTACACCACATCATTCATCCTACGACGGGGGTTATACAGCCAAACTCGATCTTGAAATCCGGCAGTATTTGCCTTCCGATAGTGCCGCGCCTTCCTCCTGTCAATGCGCTCTAGCATCTCTTGTCGCTTAGGAAATGGA
Organism: Zygogramma bicolorata; assembly: GCA_032362365.1. Taxonomy (NCBI): domain Eukaryota; kingdom Metazoa; phylum Arthropoda; class Insecta; order Coleoptera; family Chrysomelidae; genus Zygogramma; species Zygogramma bicolorata. Next base: position 39,327 of record JAVJAQ010005865.1, read on the forward strand.
ACTCTTCTTGATGGTTGTTGAATCAAGTGGACTTGGCCACTGTTGACTTCTTGTTTGACCAAGTCAGCCCTTCCAGTTGTTTTCATCTCGGAGATGTCACTTGTACCTCCAACGCGACACCTGGCGGTGCTCACAAGGATGGCTTTTTCTGTCTTCGCCCGGACTCATCCGAAATCCGATGACCAAGAATCAACGTAATTTCAGCCTCTCCTCGAAAAGGTGTGATTGTCCGAAGCACGACGTTAGATGAAATAGGCTTCACGTTTCCAGGCCGAAGGATGTCGCTGCGTACCAAGGAAACTGCAGCACCGGTGTCTGTGGTGCATATTACATCCATTTTATTCAATTTCCCTGGAATGGTGAGGCTCTCAGATGTTTTTTTTAGCCTGTTAACACAGATGACCCTCGGTGATCTTGACCTCGCAGGTGATTGCGAACTTGGCGGTGTCCTGGGCAGGTGAGTTGGATTTTGGTGGCATTCTCACCTTGCAATCTTTCATGAAATGCCCTGATCTTCCACATCTATAACATTTCCTCTGTGGCCTACAGTCTTTTATAAAATGCCCCGGCCTTGTACATCTATAGCAAATCCTCTGTGGCAGTTTCACCCAACAGTCTTTTATAAGATGACCTCGTTTTTCACATCGGTAGCACGTTCTCTTCTTCTGGGTGCTCATTCTACTTATCAACGATTTGATCTCCTCCAGAAATTTCTCAAATGAACCACTCGTTGCGCCAGATTTATGTTCAGGATCGTCAATTGTTACTGCTCGCACTTTCGGCCTTGAGGTGTTGAAGGCCGCCTCCACTTCTAGCGAACGTACCAAGGCATCGCTACTCCTTTTGAAACTTGTAAGTTGCAGAGTTCTTTAGATTTCTGGGTCTCTAAGTTCGTCAATAAATATCTGCACAGCCACCTGCTCCTTTAAATCTCCGGGCGCATCTGGGTACGCCAGCTGGATTAGGCGTCGAACATCTGCCTCAAATTCTTGCAGACTCTCACCTGATTTTTGTGTGCGAGTCTTCATTTTGGCCCGGTACAGCTGTTCTCGGTGTTGATCGCCATACCTCAACTCTAGTGCAGAAATTAGGTCTTGATATTGCTTCTGCTGTTCTATGGGTATCGTTTGTAATATACCCAAAGCTGGGCCTCTCAAAGAGACTACGAGCGCCGTAGCTTTTTCCTCTTCGCCCCATCCATTGGTTTCCAGTCGGCGGTTTTACGGAAATCCCTGTGGCAACCCTGTCTTGGTGATCTTGGTTCCTGAGAAGGGCTATCTGCTTTTCGACTCACTTTTCCAGTCCTTTCATCTCTCGCACTGTTTCCACTTTCTTATTGACGTCATCGTCGATTTTCTTGACGTCTCCCTTTAGTTCTTCCTTCAGGTCTTCTTTTAGTTCCTCCAGATCTACTCTTAGTTCTCCTTTCAGTTCTTCCATTTGTACTTTTGTTTTATGTAAAACATGCTCGAATAACTTGTCTTGATGTTCTCGAACGTTCTGGAAGTCTGCTTTCCATTGTTTTTCTATTAGAACTAATTCATTCTTTTGTTCTTCTCTCACCTTCTTCTGTTCTTCTAGAATTTTCTGGATTGCTTCTTCTCGTTCTATTTTTTCATGTCAAATTTTGTTAAAGAGTTTGTTTTTTATTATTTTTACCCTGTATATGGTTCTGATAGAATATTGTCAGTGTCACTTAGACAAGTTGGAGAATAAAAGTTCGAAAACAAGAATTGCTTCTTTTGCGACTGATTCGGTATTATTTCCGTTCAGCACAGAACTGAACATTTGGTGACTCCGATGTGATCTGCGACATGGAAAATAGTAGACCCGTTCGAAAAATCGCCGGAATGAATAGATCTTTACCAGCAGATTTTGTGTGGCCAGACAATTTTGGGAATGGAACTAACTTTTCCAGGCCAGATGAAAACACATTACTTGCCAGACCTTTGAATTTATTCCTTCCAGCTGACAGTCAACTTCCAACGGAACAGAAACACGAGAGTAAAAGAAGCAGTAAATCAACCTCAACGAAAGGACGATCCGAATCAAAGCGCAGCTCCACAGACTTGCAGCGAAAGAAGCTAAGCCTGGAAAACGAAAAGAAACGACAATGTCTCGAAATAAGAAGGAGGCAAATTCAATTTGAGCTCGAGTTGAAGCAGAAAGAAATTGAAAACTCCCTTCGAATCCTTGAAATGGAAGAAGAACTGCAGAATGCTGAAATTGAAACTCGTCACAGTGGCAGCAGCTATGAATCGAAACACAATAAAAATAGTGTTCGAATCCATCAAACGAGAACACAAAATGATGATCATCATGTTGCTGAGTGGGTAAATAATATACCTGAATCAAATGAGTGTTTTGACTACGATAATATTGAAAGTGACAAGAATCTTCCCGAGACGAATAATGATATCAAGGCTTTATGTGATACACTGAAGGATGTTCTTGTGTCGGTCAAAACTTCTGGACAATCTCAAAGTAAATCCCATAATATTTTGAGTGCGAGAGAAATCGTAGATAAGTAGAGACTTTCCCTGTTTCGATGGAAATCCACAGAATTGGCCTTTGTTTTATAGACATTTCACTAACATTTGTACGTTGTGTGAGTACACGAATGAAGAAATAATTCTAAAATTGCAAAAAAGTCTGAGAGGACCTGCAAAGTTGGCCGTTTCTGGCATGATGTTGACGTCCAATGTGGACTTAGTTATGAAAACCCTTCAAACACGTTTCGGTAGGCCCGAATTCATCATTGAAACGTTGATTTGTAAGATAAAAAGTCTGCCATTCATTAAAGACTGCAATTTAGAAAAACTCATTCATTTGTCAAATGAAGTTAATAATATGGTTTCCACCATGACGATTCTTGAATCGATAGGCCATTTGAAGAATCCCACTTTAATGAAAGAACTGTTGAGTAAACTTCCAGATGTGTTGAAGTTGAATTGGGGTGAAGTTGTGGCGAAAAAACAAGGGATTGTCGACTTGAACGATTTTGCTAGATGGTTAGAAAATTATGCTTGCGCCGCTTGCTTTGTTAGTACACCTCAATCCTTGGAAACAGATCGACAGACGAAGAAATCTGAGAGAGTTCTCAGTACCTCTGAAAATAAGAAGTCGAGAATGGTTGAAAAATCTATCTGCTTCTACTACGAGAAAGATTCTCATCCTGATGGAATCGATATCAGATGGAAGAAAGTGACTGAGAAAAAACTTTGTTTTTCATGTCTTGGGCGTAACCATCAAAAATTCAAATGTCGGCGCAGGAAGTCTTGTGGTGTCATGGGATGTACATTTTTTCATCATCCACTTCTCCACAAAGAGCGGTTCGATACTTCCAATGCTGTAACTGCAAATGATAATGTTATGACAACCGATATTAAAGAACCTCTGTCTGAAACCCTTTGTGCAGTAGCCAGCAAAGGAAAAATTCTTTTGAGAATGATCCCGATCAAACTGTATGGACCGAAACATTCTATGATAATTTATGCACTCTGCGACGAGGCATCTACTGTTACGTTATTGGACGCGAAGATCGCAGATGAGCTAGGTGTTGATGGTCAACGAGAGAAGTTATGTTTACAGTGGACAAACGAGGAAATGTCTTCTCAGGTTGATTCTCTCAAAATCGATTTGAAAATTTCTGCAGCGAATGAGAGTAAAACTTACTTCTTGAGGGGGGTCCATACCGTGGACAACCTCTCACTGCCATCACAGACATTGAAAATGGCCTATTTCAATACATTTTTGCACTTGAGAAGATTACCCGTGCGATATTATGATAATCAAAAGGCGTGCATGATCATTGGGCAGGATAATATCAATCTGATAACTCCTCGACAAATGAGATGTGGATCAGAAACTTCTCCGATGGCAACCAGATGTCTTTTGGGGTGGTCAATACACGGACCTAGTTCGAAAAAACATGAAAATGTGACTGTAGAGGCTCACCTGTTTCATATATGCAAGAAAGACAACTCAGAAGAAGACAAGCAGCTCCATGAACTAGTAAAAGACAGTTTCAGCACTGAATCTTTTGGAGTTCTAACAAGTCCTATAATCCTATACACATGACGAACGAAGATTCCCGAGCACTGATATTGATGAAGCAAACCGTGAAGAATGTCGGTAGCAGATACGAAATAGGACTCCTTTGGAAGCAAGATGATCTACAGCTTCCAGAAAGTAGGTACCAAGCATTCCAATGATTGAAATGCATCGAGAAGAAGTGTCGGAAAAATCCCAGATTTGGACAGGAGTATTGCTCGAAAATCCAGACATACATAGAAAAGGATTATGCAACTAAACTCAGTCAGGCAGAATACGCAATTGTGGGACCTCGCACTTGGTACTTACCACACTTTGCGGTCGAAAATCCACATAAACCAAATAAGATTCGGATAGTCTTCGATGCGGCAGCCAAATCCAACGGCGTAAGTCTCAACGATATGTTGTTGCCAGGTCCTGATATGCTACAATCACTCGTGACTATGCTATTGAGATTCAGACAACGGCGATTTGGTTTCTGCGGAGACGTCCGAGATATGTTCCATCAGGTTCAGATACGAAAAGCGGACAGATCCTCACAACGGTTCCTCTGGAGAGACTTGGCGTATGAAAAAGATCCAGATATATACGAGATGAATGTTATGACTTTCGGATCTACCTGCTCTCCAGTTTGTGCACAATTTGTGAAAAATCATAATGCAGAAATTTTCGCAGAAAAGACAGAAATTCGTAAGGCCATAATTGAAAATTTTTACGTTGATGACTATCTCGACTTTAAGGATACCGAGGACGAAGCGATGAAAACCATCCTTGATGTACGTGAAATTCAAAATCGCGCTGGTTTCGAAGTTGTAAATTGGATGAGCAATTCTGAACTGGTGCAAACTGTGCTGAAAGAAGACTTGCTCTTAGCAACATCAAAAAATATAGATGAATCTTCTCTGCATCGCGTACTGGGACTCTGGTGGAATTTCCAAGATGACAACTTTTCATTCAGGCTGAATTACTAAGAAGATAATACTGAAACGCCAACTGAAAGAAGAGTTCTTAAAGCCGTAATGTCTCTGTTCGACCCCTTGGGTTTCATAGCATGTTTTACCATCAAGGGAAAAATACTCATGCAAGAAATTTGGAGATCTGGTGTTGACTGGGATACATACCTTCCTGAGAGTCTGAACCGAACTTTCATAAACTGGCTAGAAAATCTTCAAAGAATCACCGAATTCCAAGGTGTTACAGTTTAATGATACCAAAAGCCACAAAAATTGAAATCCATACGTTCTCGGACAGCAGCGAGAAAGCCTTTGCAGTCGTATCCTATCTTCGTGTTTTATCTGGAAAGTGTAAAGACGTTTCCTTCTTAGCAGCAAGAACAAGAGTAGCACCATTGAAACCTTTATCGATTCCCAAAGCTAGAGCTCCAAGGCGCTGTGATGGCAAGTCGCCTTGCTCAATCGATCAGACAGGAGCTTGAGGTACCTATCGACAAAATGTTCTTCTGGACTGACTCACGTTGTGTTCTGGGATGGTTAAGAGGTGATGGCAGGAAGTACAAGCAATTTGTGGCCCACAGGATTGGAGAGATCCAAGAGAGAACAAGGATTGAAGATTGGAGATGGGTTCCTTCCGGGCAAAATTCCGCAGGCGAGGCTACAAGAACGGAAATACCAAATGAAAAAAATATTATTTCTGGAAGGTGGCTCAGAGGACCTGAATTCCTGAAATCCGATGAAGACAATTGGCCAAAAGGAAATGTAAATGTTCAGATTCCTCCTTTCAATGATATAGAACTGAAAAAGGAATACATTGATTGTGAAATCTGCCTATTTGTTGTGAAAACATCAGAAACTGCTCTGCCAGAAATAAAGAGGTTCTTGAAATGGCTTAGATTGATAAGGACAACTGCTTGGTGTTTGAGATTCATTAACAATCTGAAACAAAAGAACATAACCAACAGAATGAAAGGAGAGTTGGAGGTAGAGGAGTTAAAGGCAGCTGAAAACATTCGGATTAAAAACTCACAATACGAAAGTTTCAACACAGAAATACAGCACCTCGAAAATGGAAAACCCATTGAAAAACAAAGTAAACTCATTTCTTTATGTCCGGAAATGCAGAACGGTTTCCTGGTCTTAGGCGGTAGAACAAATTTATCTACGAGTCTCAACGAGAATGCAAAGCAGCCGACAATTATGTGTCCGAAACATGCTTATACTACACTACTTATTAGACACTATCATGAAAAATTTCGCCATAGAGGCATAGAAATGACGTTGAATGAGTTGAGGCAGAGGTTCTGGATACTGAATGGACGAGCTGCTGTCAAATCGGTGTTTGCTCGATGTAATATATAGGTGCAAGATAGAACGAAGTAAGCCCGCACTCCCTTTGATGGGACAACTACCCGAAATGAGATTGAGACAGGAAGTCCGTCCATTCGTCAATACCGGATTGGATTTCTTTGGACCCATCCTTGTGAAAATCGGGCGCAGACATGAAAAGAGATGGGGAGTCCTGTTCACCTGTCTAGCAGTGAGAGCTGTTCATTTAGAAATATCGCCAACACTGAATAAGGACTCTTCAATTATGGCCATCAAGAGAATGTCTGCTAGACGAAGAAGACCTGACACAATTTACTGTGACAATGGAACGAATTTCCGAGGGGCATCGAACGAACTCTAAAAGTACATCCAAGATTTAGATACTTCAGCCATCGAGAGCACTATGTCTGCAAAAGGAATTCAGTTTAGATTCATTCCCCCATCCTCTGCGCATATGGGAGGGGCATGGGAGAGACTCGTATGATCCATTAAACGAGTCATCAGCCACACACTTCATCAACAACCCATAAAAGAAGAAATTCTGCAGACATTGTTTGCAGAAGCCGAATTTTTGGTAAATTCTAGGCCCTTAACGAGAGTATCGAATGACCCTGATGACTTAGAAGTTCTAACACCCAATCATTTCCTTCTGGGTTCCTCAAGCGGTGAAGGCCCTCCATTTTCTGAAAATCCTGACAGAAATCATTTGATACGCAGGTGGAAAATATCTAGGCAACTCCTGGATACATTTTGGAGGCGCTGGGTAAAAGAGTATTTACCAACTCTCACCCGAAGAAATAAATGGACCAAAGACCAAAAATCTGTTGTAGTAGGCGATGTTGTTATCCTGGTTGATGACACTGCTCCAGTGTCACTTAGACAAGTTGGAGAATAAAAGTTCGAAAACAAGAATTGCTTCTTTTGCGACTGATTCGGTATTATTTCGATAATATTTGAGACCGTTCAGCACAGAACTGAACATTTCACGTTCTCGTTCTTTTCTCTGTTCTTCGAGAATTTTCTGGAGTGTTTCTTCCCGTTCTTTCTTTTCATTTTCGAGAATTTTCTGGAGTGTCATATCTGAAAGAAAAAAACAACTTTCAATTTTTCCGGAAATGACATCAACTTTCGATTCTTGAATAGGACACCCTGTATATCGTTACATGTTCGGTTAGGGATGATCATGAGGAATCCAACGATACCAGGTTTGATGATGTTATCTCCAATGACTGCGGAGATATCGCCATTTATATTATCCATAAGCTCAACGAGTAGGAGAGAGAAACTTTTTCTGGCGGGTCAATCCAATTCTCTCTCTCACTCATTGAGCTTATGAATAAAATAAATGGCGATATCTCCATAGTCATCGGAGATAACACCATAAAACCTGGTATCGTTGGATTCCTCATGATCATCCCTAACCGAACATGTAACAATATACAGGGTGTCCCATTCAAGAATCGAAAGTTGATGTCATTTCCGGAAAAATTAGAAGTTGTTTATTTCCCTCAGATATGTCGAGAAATGCTGTTCAGTGAGCATATTCAATGTTCCGGATTTCAAAAATATAGCTAGAAAAACAAAGGAGAAAACGGGGGTGTACCATGAGTCTGTGTCACACGGTATATATATATATATATATATATATATATATATATATATATATATATATATATATATATATATATATATATATATATATATTGTATATTATACTTTGTACTGAAGAGAGGTCAATTAACCCGAAACGTGCAAGTGTACCCGTCTCAATAATTGAAAATAAATTCAATTGTTTCGCCGAAACCATAAGCAGAAATTTCTTCTGTAAAGAATCCTGCACTGATACCTATTCGGATATACTCCAACTCCCCAGGGTAGTAGTTATTTTCTGATGGAAGTTAGCACGTTCACGTGATATGTAGGTGGGTGAATTGAGACTGACCTGAACAAATTGCTTTTTCAGATGATTTGACTTCAAGTGTGCCCACTGATAAACGTTTGTGACAAATATAATTTTTATAACTTTCCTGGAAAACAAAAAGTACTGGAGAAATAAGCTCCGCTCCTAAAGTTCTTCAACACCCTGTACACTCAATAAGCTTTCTCTCGGAATACATAGGACCAAATCTCTCTGACATAGGCGTTAATGACAAATGTGCAAGCAACAAATGGTAGGTGAATTGATTCAACGTGCGATTCTTTGCCAAATTATATCATTTTTCGAGACTCCCAATAAAAAGAGGTAACTTGATAGGTGGGGACCGCAGACTCAATTTGTTCAAATACCTGCCCACACGCAGCTCTTATAACCCATGTAGAGTCTGAACTGAACAGTCTTAGCAGCTTGTGTTTTAAGTCGAGTGTTCAGATGTTTGAATAACGCGTAGGCGTTGATCAACTTTTATTATTGAACAAGTGAATACTCTCCACACAAAAATGCAGTCTGTGATAGTGCTTGCGTGTTTACTTACGGTGAACCTGTGGACGATCTCTTCGTCTTCTAAATCGGGAATTTATTTCGACAATGGGTACGATCAGACAACGATAGACAGACTTATGACTGTGGACGAGAAGAAGGAAATGGAGCTGGAAATTCTAAATGTCCTAGGACTACCACACAGGCCGAGGAGAGTCAACAGAAAACCCTTGAATAAGTCGGCGCTTAGATTTCTTTCGGATATATATGCGTCCTTGATGGAAGAGGAGCATGGAGAGAAAAGCAGGAGAAAAAAGAGTTCGGATGTTTACATCAGCGGAGAGGAACAAAATAAAATTGACGAAAGTGATGTGATAATGACTTTTGAAAGTAGCAGTGAGTATCAGCAGCCCGGTATTTTTTTTAGGAGGTGAAATTGAAAATAAGGTCAATTAATATTTTTTGTATATTCCTTGGGTGCGAATCAAACTCATACTCTTTTCTTCTTGGGTTTGTCTACTACAGACGTATTTTTGAATGTTTCAATACCTAGATCACCACGAAAAATTAGAGGTTTGATTTTCATTTAAAAATGGGTAAGTGAATTTTCAAAACGCATTTATGACTTTGGGGAACAATTTTTTGGCTTCTTTTCCAAAAAAGAAGATACACAAAATTTCTCTGAAAGAAGTAGGTAGCATAAAATAAATGTTCACAATGAAGGTCACGGAAATGTCAATTAATTGACTTGCCACAAACTGATTTTACTATCTTTTCGATTCAAGTTTCCTGTGCTTGGTACTGAGCAAAAAATTACTTGTACATAGGATTTTGAAAATTATATTATTCAATTTCTGTTACTTAAACATAAGCAATTTTTGCCAGAATATTCTCATTATGTACATCTATTTTCACTCGTAAAATATGAAAAATTTAATGGAGTGGCACCCCGATTGATTCACAATTAAAATATTGTTACAATCTTTCCTGGGGTTCGTTGATTGAAACTCCAAACAACACTAAACTACTTTTATCACAACTCTTTATCACAACACAATACAATAACTTAAATTGCTCCGCTAACTTTCCAATGCTCAGTACTAACTTTCTGTAATAGAAACTCTTCAGGTACTTTTACTTCTGCACTTAACAATACCAAAGCTCTCTCCGATAAAAACTCTGTAAAACTCTGATAACTCTCTGAATAACTATTCGAATGACTGCGATGAAGTGTCTTCATTTATACTTGCGTACGCCAATGGAGAATATTCGATTCAAATCTCCGTGATCGAATTTTCCACGCGTGACGAGAGTTTCAGAAAAAATGACGTTCTCTCTTCGACCCCTCATATTATTTTGCGTTTACGATCGTCAGGGCCGGCGCTAGAAGATTCGTAACAATATTTATGATATCTTTCAAATATTTGTATGCATGCACAAAACGATTCATGAGTGAAGAAAATTATGGATTATAAAAAGTTCTTTTCATATTGTTTTCTGAAGATATTTGTTCACGGAATCTAGTTCAAAATATTATTCGTTACTGACTCACATGTGATATCAGTAAACATCACAAAAACTTTTTTCATGAAACATTATTGGAGCTGCGATCAAATGAGTTCGAGACCTGATTCGAAATGTAATTTGTGATTCGAACTTTCTCAGTGTACAAATGAAAATTCGAGTGAAAATTCGTGGAAAGCGATTCTTCATAAAAAGAGATAGAAAACAGTGAATATATTCGTTTTTACTGAAACCATGCAGTGGTTGTTGATGAGACCTGATTCAAATGTTATGTAGTTCACCCGTACTTTCACAGGTGCAAACAAAAATTCGTGAAAAAAGTGGCCTTCACAGGAAAATATCGAAAGTAGTGGATAGTGAAAAAAATTCTATATCTTACAATGAAACTCCTTATGACAATAAACCTTATTCAATGAATAAATCCCCATCATAAGTAGTTGAACTTTAATTATAAAAGGAGTATTTTTTACTTGGATAAGGTATTCAAGAATGGTGAAGAGAATATGACTTCTACATAGGCTTGACTGTAAAAGCCCTGGTGTAAATTTTGGAACATATGAATTATCACTAATTTTTGGAGACGCACTGCAATTATTGGAGGCGGAGGAAATGATACATTCCATTTTTTTCCACTAAACTAAAGACTTGATAAACTGCAAATAACGTAAGTACTAATCAGTTTACAATACCGCTAGACGTGTTTCCCTCTACAATAGCTTCTTCAGGCATGTCATAGTAGACTATAATTCCGGCTCTGCCTTGGACTATGGTACATAAAAGCTATTGTATAGTGAAACACGTACAGCGTTTTTCAACCAAATTTTGCATTTTTATACTTTGAACTTTGACTTCGACGTATTTTAACTTTCATTTATGAATTGTTCAAATGGATTTTTCACTCGACATATCAAAAGCGTTTGATCGAGTTTGGCATCGGCGTCTTCTTTCTAAACTGCCATCTTATAATTTGACTCCTCCGTTGTGGGCTTTGTTGAAAAGTTTCTTGTCTGATAGGTCTCTGTATGTGGTTGTTAATGGAGTATTGTCTGATATTCTTCCAATAAATGCAGGTGTTCCACTAGGTTCAGTTCTGGCGCCCGCTTTGTTTCTGCTTCATATCAATGATTTTCTAGAGATGACATTTTCTTCAGTACATGGTTTTACGGACGACAGCACTCTCCATACTAGTTTCTCTTCCAGGGTCCCCATATCAGTACGAGAAACAAAGTCAGATAAGTATCAGCGTCAATAGAATCAACTTGGCGAAAATGATACAAAACTTGGTGGGATCTTCGTGTACTTTGCATATGGAGCCTGAGTTTTTAATCAAATCGAACAGATGGCGTTCTTCTTTAACAGATCACTTCACCTATTTCCGATTTCGCCAATCGTAACACCCTTGGTACAAGTATGACCCGACGATTACCAAATTCCCATCCCTTTTTTGTGAGCTTTGAGACCTGTCGAAACTCTCTTGCTCCAATGAAACAGCTGAACTTAGGAATTTCTTGCTGAGAGAGGTTATTTTTCCTGAGGTTTACAAACTTCAAAAATACAAAGTGAATGTTGATTCGTATCTCCTGTCCCTCGATTCACGCGGTGGTCTTTGAACATTATAGGGCTTTCCTTTCGTGTGCTACAAAATTATAAAAATACCTACCCGTAAAACAAGTGGAAACGCTCCTTTGTTCACCTGATTATGTATCAATTAACAATAATATCTATATAGATGAAATGAAAAAAAAAAAAAAAGGAATTGTACCCATAATCTCAACGGGAGTGAACTATTTCCAGCCGAATGTTTGTTTTCGTACCACTGCTTCGAAACGTGAATATACCGCTGATCAAAATGTTTATTCTAGGAGTTCCCGAGAAATTAGCATTTCACGCGCAAAACTGATGTTCATAGCACAGCTTGATTCGGATAATCATATAGTACCTATACACCTGTTTGCGACCAGATTATTAATTGATCAATTAGCATAAATTTGTTATTTACTTATCACCTGCACTGTATCTATTATAGCTGTTTTACACAAGGTGATTTTTTATGTTGTTGATAATTATCTAGTTGGGTATTTGAAAAAATCTACTTTTCCTGAAGAAATCTCATTTGTGAATGTCCTCTGTAATTTCATGTCGGGAGTTAGTATTAATAGATTACGATATTCAACCTGCCATAGAATAATGTAATCTGTGTGAAGTTCAGCACCAAAACATGCTTTGAAACTACATGATTCCATTAAACATGAAAGATCAATCAGCCCTGTCGGAGATATTTTGCTTACCAACTGGCTTAGTTTTCTGTACCACCAAGCCGATGACTGGTCCCTTTTCTGTGGATTTATTCATGGCCGTTGTTCTGTATTCTCGGTATCAGTTCCACCTCTGGTAGTTTCATCGCGAGTACAGGCCTCTCAGGTTTTTTTCCGAACAAAACAGATAGGTAGCTATGGCATTCCTTGCTGAGGGACTTGTTACCAGAGGCTAACTAGCGTTGAAAAATTCAAAGTGAATGGGAGTATAACGATACTATTCAAGTCTAGATTTTTTTTAGGAACTCTGTTGATCACATAATTTGACCATTACTTACTCATAAAAATTGATAAAAATTGGGCGAGGGAGTTGACGCTGTGGTTCCGCGCCCGCCTGTCGATCCAGGAGAACCGGGTTCGCTTCCCCAACGGGACAGAGATTTTCCTTTATAAGAATATCTCTGTCGTGTTGGCTCCTGCCACGTTTTCATGGTTAACAGGTCCTCGAATAATCATGCTGCTCCTGAGTAAGGCGTAGGGACTTTGTAATTAACAAGCCTGATACACACAACAAACACATACATATACACACCGGGGTTTGCGAAAAGGGGCCAATGGGGCCTAGTCGCTGACGTTTGCGTCCCCCACCCATCACCATTACTCAAAAATTGATTGTAATTTTCTGAACCTTCCGTTACAAGGCATTGGTGCAGATTACCTACATGCCCCACCAGATACGGCAGTTGTCGGAACTTCTGATCTTTCTGGGTCAAAATCCTATGACCTCGAAAACATCAGATTATACCTCGGATTGGATTATACCATAAAGTGGGGTTACTTTGCAACGATTTTGTCAATTTTTCCAACGTAATTTTCAAATCATACAACTAAATCTTATCAAATCAACTATGTAATATGTAATACATTCAACCATTGGCTGTCAATTGCTGAATAGTAGGTGGCCATAGTATGAATGACAGGATTTGTTTTTACTTTTTAAAAGGGTAGATAATGCTAACTCATCTAAATGTTTACTTTCCCCAGCTACGTTTAAAATATTGTTACGATTTATCCTTGGGTTCGATGATTAAAATACCAAACAACACTAAACTTTTTTTATCACAACTCTCTATCACAATACAATACAACACAATCACTTAAATCGCTCCGCTAACTTTCCAACGCTCTGTACTAAACGCTCTGGTAAACTCTTTCTAAACTCTCTGTTATACAAATTCTCCCGTCGCAAAGAGTGACTCCTGTTTATATAGCAGCTCACACAGTGGAGAATCATCCAGACAAATCCCGATAATCGAATATTCTGGGTGACCGAACTTCGTAAGTTACTAAGTTAAATTAAATAAAAGTTGAGTTGGCTTGCATGAATCCACCTTGAGACTAGAGGTTAAAGCAAATTTTGAGACTTAGGCCAAATTGACTGAAAAATTATCCAATTCCACTTGGTTCTGAACAGATTCCATATACCTACAGATAATAGCCTCACATTTCAAAAGCAGCTTCCTAAATGCACATGGAGTCGAACTAGCCATAAAGTCACATTGGGATGGTTTCTGTTGAGCTTCGAAACTCCTTAGCATTTAAGCAACAATAAGCAACAAAATTATGCATAAAAATACGTGTTTACTAACCTCACAACACTAACATCATAATCAACAATCGCACTCGGCTGCTTGCAGCGGGACACTTGAATGTTCTGAAAGGGATGTGCGTGTCAACCGCTAAGTGTTCCCAATTTTAGGAAACAGATATTTGATTTTTTTCCCGCTTTTATAGACAAAGTAATCCCCCAGTGCAAAGTAACCGCTATCTTTATTTACACTAAGAAGTTGTATAACATTACCTCTATTCCAAATGAGAACTTCAGATACAAAACTCCTGTGCATACTTCTTCTATTTTGAATGAAATATTCGTTCCAATCAGGGCTTCGCGAGACCAAAAGAAAGACCAAGACTGATCAATCTTGGTCTCGAAAAATTAATGTACTCTTGGTCTTGGTGTTGACCTTGATGTTTCAAGACCAAGACGAGACTGGCTCAGTCTTGGTCTTGATAGTCTTGGTAATGGTTTATTTGTATATAATAGGTATTTCGTATTTCTCAGTCTTTAACAATTGTCAATTTGCACGAGTAAAGTAAGCGAAATGAATTTCTCATTTCACCAAAATAATTTAATTTGATAAATTTTGAATGAAAATTTAATTATACCCACACAGCGAATAGGTCGACAGAAACAAGGTTCAAATGGGTCGGTATGTTGATTAGGTTTTATTGACCAGTTTACAATGGATTATTGTGTGATGAGCAGTAAAGATGCAGATACGGCAGAGGAATCCCGAGGTTATTCCAATAGTTATTATATGTAGAAGTGTGAATAGCTCACCAATTATATTGGTCATAATTTATTATTTTCATTTGGTATCGAACTCTGGTGGGTACAACGGTGAAACTTATACTAATCTGTTACGAAATATGCTAGCGCCGCCTCTGTCGGTCATGTTTCCAGGAACTCGTAAATCACATGGAGAATTCGATACACATCATCGAGGCCTCTCTCGAAGATTCTCCATAGGCGTACGCGGGTATGAAAGGAGATGCTTCATCTCGGGACAGTTAGTTATTAGCAGGGTTAGTTATTCAACAGTTATTCAACAGAGTTATTCAGAGCTAAGTGGAGACAGCTTTGTGCAGAAGTCGTAGTAAAGAATTTCTATGACAGAGAGTTTATCTGAGTGTTTAGTACAGAGCGTTGGATAGTTAGCGGAGCAGTTTAAGTGATTGTATTGTATTGT